>VZTO01003208.1:0-77325 GCA_013400615.1 Syrrhaptes paradoxus | reverse complement strand
TTTTTTTTTTTTTTTTTTTGAGAAAAGTTGGAGTAATATCCTATAGCTTACCTGCCCAGCTGGTTATGCCAGAGTCATGGCCAAATATGCTTACTACGGGTTAAGCTTTACCACTGTACATCGGAGCTAGACATCATCAGAACAGGAACTTACTCTCTGGCCTGTTCCTGTGGCCTCATCCCTGCTGATCCCACTGATGAGGACCACAGCTGAGCAAACAGGAGGAGAATCTTCTCAGCGAGTGTGGAAGTGGTGAAGGTTGAGAGAGGAGTGATGGGAGTGATGTCTGTGGCCCACATGTCTGTCTGTGCGCTCGTGCGGGAGGGCTGGGCTGGTTTCCCCATCAGGGATGTGATTTGGGATCTTTTACTTGAATTGGAAATCCCAAGTCTGGTTTGTCAGTACAGATGCTTTTTTTTCCTGCCTGTCGTGGTTTATAAAACCGCGGGGACAGTTTTTTCTAAACACCTGGTGGGCTGAGGCAGGGAACTGGGAGGGTTTCACTCACCACTAAGGGTCACAGGCAAGAGACCGACAGGACTCGTGAAGAACAATAAAACAACTGAATTCATTAACTACAACAAGAAGCAGGATATTGAAAGAGAGAAACCACATCTTACACAAAAGCACTTCTCCCCCTCCCTCGCTTCGTCCCAAAGCCCAAAGGCTTTGTTCTGGACCTTCTCCCCCAGCGGCACATGGGGGGGAAGGTGGGGGATGCAGTCAGTCTGAGCTGCTCCTTTGTCTCCTCAAAGTCTTCTCCCGGCTGCCTCATGGAGTTTTCCAACCCGGGGCTTCTAGTTCCAGCGTGGGGTCCTCCACGGCTGCTTCCAACGGGGCTTCAGTCCCCTGGTGACTCCCCCGACTCACCACCTGGCAAGGGAAACTGGTGGAGCTCTCGGTGACTGGAGTGCCATGCAGTTCCATCATCTCTCAGATCCTGCTTCGTTTTCTCTGTCATTGGAGGTCTTCATCGGCTCCTGGGAAGAAGGGCTCCCGGGCGAGCCTTGGCAGCGGCTGGGCTACGGCAGATCGTTCGCAGAAGCCGAGCAGGCGGCTGGACAGCCGTGCTGGCTGCCTGCCATGCCCTACTCCCGGGGCCGTGCGGCGCACACCTATTGTTCAGTGTCCGTTCGTAAATCTGTTATTGGCAGAGGCGCCGATGGGCTGGTCGGGGGTGGGAGCATGCCCTTCCCCACTCCCCGACATACCAGCCCGTTAGGGGACAGGGTGACTCGGAGCCACCACTTGAACCGCTCCCTTGCCGCCAGACAAAACCCATAACACTGCCCTACAAAAATAAAGTATAAATGAAGAATGTGTGAATGCAGGGTTTATTTCAGCAAAGACACGAAATGCTTCTGGGGCTGGTCATTTGCTTTAATATAGATGGGTCTTAGTCACGACGGACTTGAACAGGAGCCTGTAACTGGACTGGCAGGAGGGAACCTTGCTTCATTACTGAGCTGCCAAAGGTCTGAGCTGCACCCTGCCTCGTGCCAGGGCACTGTGCTGCTCTCGCAGCACCTGGGATGGAGTCCAGGAGACGCTTGTCCATGCTGCTATTTCCATTTAGTAAAGAGAAGCTTTCTGGGAAGGTTTGTGTTGGGTTTCCCTCTCAAATCTGATAATACTCTGACTCGCTTGGTGGTGAAACTCTCGCTGCCCAGCATTCCTGTCCTCAGGGTAATCCTGTCCTGATGTGTCCTGAGACCCAAACCAAACACAGTGAACACTGTGGCCATGTTCTGCAGATGGTTGGTTGTCCGGACTTGTCTGCACCGTGGAATGAGGCACCAAATAGCAGATATAACATTGGCGTCAAAATCTTGCTGTCTGTTTGGGCATCACATTCAAGAAATGTGGGTTCAGCAGCCGGTGTTGGTTGCTCTGTGCCAGTGAAGGTTGGGTTGTCTTCTTCCAAGCTGGCAGGAGCTGCAGCTACTTCACTGTCTGGCAGTAATGTTGTCTTGTGCCAGGAGAACAAGCAACTGCTTGGTTGGTGTCACATCCAGTGAGGTCCGTGGGGTGACTAAGCCGAGTGTCCCCATTCACCGTGGGTTACAGCATCGTCTGCATTTGCACCAGTCTCACAGCAATAATTTCTTCCAAATTTCTACCCATAGTTAAAATCAAAAAGCTGCCACTGTGATGTGCTGGAGGAAGAGGCTATTCCCGGTACTCTTGATGTTGCAGAAATGGTAACTGTGAACAGAACCTGCAGGTGATCCTGTGAAGCGATTTTGCCCAGTGCTTCAGAGGAACAAGGTGACCAATGTGTGCCAGAAGAAAAGTTCTCTTGGTCCCAAATGGGCAGTTGTTTTAGATGGTTATGAGTTTGATGTGCTCTGGTCCATGTTAGGGCTCAAAAGACAATGACTCTTGCTAATCTCTTTAAAAAAAATAAAATAAAAATAATCACAGGATGGAAATACAAGGAGAGAATTGGGTCTGGCTCTGCCCCTGTGTGTGCACACCCTCGGTCGGGATCAGCCAGAGCCCAGCTGCCGTGATAATCCCTTCACTCCCCCATCAGAGGTGCTAGCAAGCTGGATGCCCAAGAAATCCCACCACAAGTTTAATGTTTTGTCTCCAGTAGTTACCCCTTTTTACCTTGTACGTTAGCATATCAAGTCCTTTTTAAAATCAATTTGGACTCTCTGGCTTCCAGGAGATGATTTCCGTCATTACCTGGAGATGTTCTTTTAGTTTCCAAGCCCCGGTGGTTTCATGACAGCTGTGTAGCTGTTCATCTGTCGCCTTCAACACGCGTGCTGCTGCTCGCTGCGTGGTGCCTGCTCCTTGGGGGTGTTCGGGGTGTGGTGGTGGTCCTGCCGTGCCTTGGGCTGGGCAGGGAACCAGCCTCTGCCACCCTTCCCGGGAAACATGTGCTCTCTTCCTGCTCGTGGGAAGTTATTTGTGGTGACTTTGGAGTTCATTTTGTCTCTTTAAGTTTGCTGATGGCTTCACACGGGCCAGAAAACACGGGCAGCAAGAGCAGGCTGCTAGCTCCAGCTTCCCCCTTCCCCTGGGGTCCGTCTGTGGGCAGCAGCGCTGGAAGCTGGTGCAGTGTTGGATCAACCGCCAGCAGAGAGGAGCTGGTGTGTGGATGGCATCAAACAGCTCCCACCTGCTCAGCAAAAAATCGCGAGTCCTGCTGCAGTGGAGGAGTTGCAGTGTCTTAAACCAAGGCGTCGCGGGTCAGTTTTCTTTGGGGTGAAACTTAACAAGACAGCGAGCAGGAGCGAGCGCCGTTGGCTCTGGCCATAGGCTGTGCACAGATGGCTGTTAAGGTGGAAAACTAATTCGTGGTGCTCTGCCACCTTGCAAGAGCCGGGAGGACCCTGTGGTGTTTTGGCGTGGGACAGTCAGGCTTTATGTGCAGAACTGGTGCACGGGTTCTTCCTGGGAGCTGTGAGGGCGAAGGAGTTAATGGGGCCGAGGGCGAGGGAAGAAGATAGCTGGGGCTGTGTTGGGGCTACTGGCTGATATTTTTGCAACAGTCTTCTGTTACCCAGCGTGAGACCGTGGGGATTAGCTGGGCAGACTCCCAGGCTCCTTCCGTACAGAAGACTTGCTTGCCCTCTGCGCAGCGGTAGAGCTTTTTTCCCCAGGACTTTGAAAATGCAGCGGACTTGGGGACTTTTGTTGAGAGACTCTACAGTGCTTATTTCTTTAGCAGAAAAAGTTGGTGTTTGTCCCTAGTTCTGGGACTTTGAAGGAATTAAAAAAACTTGAATAACTCCCGAAAGAATCATGTCTGGCATAGTGGCTTATAGCAACATGACTTAAAAGGAGAGTGAAGAGATGATTAGAAGGAAAACTAAGATGAAGAGTATCTGTTTGGATTGCAAAACCTTTTTTAAGAGCCATGGTGCAGCTGAGCAGCACGGCAGCGTGTGTGTCTGTGTCCCACAATTTGGTGCTGAGAAAGAAACGTTTCAAGGGGAGAGCTGAGCTGACAGAGGCAGAGCTGGGTCAGGCAACTGGGAAGAAGTTTTAAGGCAAAGCAGTGAACTTGCAAGCTCATCAAGAAAACTGAGTTGGTTTTGTAGGGGGGAAAAAGGAACTTTCTTTGCAAAATGAAAGATTTTTTCCCTTTCTTGTAAATGTTTGTGTTCTCCTACCAGTCAGGTTGGTTATGCGATTCTTGTTTTCACTAATCCATTTATACCAGTATTACTGGTAAGATTTCAGAGCCTTAAAACTGACATTAATACACTTCTATGAGGAATGTCCGTTACAGTTCTTGCTTGATTCTTATCCTCTGAATATATTGTCAGCCTGCTGTGGCAGCTTTTTGGTTATTTTTTCAGTTTTTGTATTCTGTTACAGAGAGAAAACCAGATTTTAAAGGCTTATTCAGGCGAGTGTGTAAGTTGTAGGTGCTGGTACAAGGGGAGACCAGGTCTTGTGAGGCTCAGGGTGGAGCCCAGAGCTGCAGCAGCGTGCCCACGGGGATGTGCGGTGCTGTGGGCTGGGACCTGCCGTGGGAAAGAGCAAGGCTGGATTTGTTTGTTTTTTTTTTCTCTCCAGAGTGTTGGATTACATAGTTTTTGTGCACTTCTCGCTTGAACTGAGTAAAAAATGTCCTGTGTTTTTGTACCCAAAGTCGTGTTTAGTGCAGTGTAAATCGTTTAGTGCCTCCTGTAGCACGTGCGGGGTTTTTGAGATCTTGCATGGTGCCTGGCTTAGGCCCTTTGGCTGGATGATGAGCGCAGACCTTCCTCTCTGGTGATGTTTGTTATTCTGATGGCTGGCTTGTGCTCGTTTTGCTGTGTTGCCTGGCGAGCGTGCCCGTGCTATACCATCGATGCATCTATGAGCAGCTTTGGGGAAGCAAGGGAGCTCCAGCCATGTCCCCTCTTGCTGCCTGCCTTTAACACTTTCCTGGCCATCCGATAAGGTGGGGCTGTGGAGACAGTGAAGAAGATGGTGTTTGCTCTGGTACGAAGTATAGCCAACATCCCGTATGGCCATAATGTGTTGTGTGGACTTAATGTGGCTCACACTGGTTCTGGGGTGACCGTACTGGGTCAGATGTAAACATCCTGGAAGAAGTCCAAGGGAGTACCCATCTCCATGGGCTTGGTGAGCAGCGGTGTAGAGGGCGAGGGCTGGTCCTGGCCCTGCTGCTGGCTGGGCCCCTGCTCTCCGTCCCTGGGTGGCCACTGTGCCCGAGGGCGATGCCGTTTGCAGGCGCTGCTCCGGGTGCTCAGCATGTTGTTGCAGGGAGCCCTGTGCTGCCCATGCCTGGGGTAGTGTCAAATCCGCCTTGAGAGCTACATGATTTCCCCTGCCCTTAATTTGACAACTTTAAAGGGAAAATGGTGAGAAACAGAGCTTGCAGCTTCCTGAGAGTGCGACGGAGCTGAATTCCCCGTGCCTGTTGGTTTAGTGCCTGCACTGCCATAGCCTGCTAGCTCACCCAGGGCTCTTGTGAGTGCTGGTGGGTCGTCTTCACTGCTTAAGGCGTTGGAATCCCTTCTGTCAAGCAACAGGTCTGTACCCAGCTCTGAAGTGGGGTTACTTCTGCTGTGACACTGGGTTCGCTGCGGGCAGGGGTGAGGAGGAGGTGGCAGCTCCGTGCACAGAGGCGAGGGGCTGCGGGTGGTGCTGCTCGCTCAGGCTGCTGTTGCACAATGTGAACCGCTGTTGGCAGCACCTGTGGTGGGACGTTGCAATAACTCGTCACTCGTGGCCCCTCGTACTCCGGGCAGCCTTGTTTGCTGCAGGTGTGTGATGCTGCTTGCTTTGCCAGGTCTGGTCTCTTGCTGCGATGGCAGTGGTGGAGAGCTGGTCTCTCGCGGGAAATTGCCTGGGCACGTGCAGCTGGACGGTGTATTTTAAAACCCTGTTTAATATGAGCAGATTTAATGCAAACCTTCAGCTTTCTGGGGACAAAACAACCTCTTCAGTCTTCAAGACTCTCATGACAGAGCTGTTCTGTTCAAGTACGCTTTTTATAACAATTGGCAAGAAATGCCTGAATAGTAACTGTTGTAGTTTTATTAACAGCTGGAGGAAACTAATACTCCTTCTGGCACCATCATCTCCTCATTGCCTGCTGGGTACCAGTGCTGGCTTGCTTGCTGATCTGTTGAGCTGTGCCACCTCTCGAGACTGGTTTGTAAAGTGGTGAATCCTGGCATGATGGGGTTGCTCTATATTCAGAGCAACACAGTCTAAAGTTTAATCTTAAAATTCTGATTTATTTATGATTTTCGAGTTAATATTAAAACATAAAAATTGATTCTTAACAGTGATGCGCTTCCTTGACTTTAAGCAAATGAATGAGAACTGGTCTCTTTGGCTTTAGACTTTCTGATAAACTCCTGTGAAAAGGCACTGTTGTGGTTTTATAAAACCACGGGGACGGTTTTTGCTAAACACCTGGTGGGCTGAGGCAGGGACAGGGAGGGTTTCACTCACCACCTAGGGTCACGGGCAAGAGACCGACATGACTCGTGAAGAACAATGAAACAATTGAATTTATTAACTATTTACAACAAGAAGCAGGATATTGGAAGAGAGAAACCCACATCTTACAAAAAGGCACTTCTCCCCCACCCCTCCCTTGGTCCCAAAGCCCAAAGGCTTTGTTCTGTACCTTCTTCCTCCACCCCCCGGCGGCATGCGGGGGGGCAGGGAGTAGGACATGCAGTCAGTCCGCTGCTCCTTCCTCCTCCCAGTCTTTCCCGGCTGCCACGTGGAGCCCCTTTCTCACCTTGAGAGTCCTTCTCCAGAACTTCGGCATGAGTCCTTTTCCAACGGGGCTACAGTCCCCCGGCGACTGCCCGGCTCGGGCGTGGGGCTGCTAGTTCCAACGGGGAGGTCCTTCACGGCTGCATCTTTCTTCACCACGTGGCAGGGGAAATGACGGAGAAGCTCTTTCTCCTTCACTGACCGGTGTGTCGTGTAATTCTTTCATCTCTCAGATCCCTCTTCTCCACCTGTCTTCTTCATCGGGCCCCGGGAAGATGGACTCCTGGGCGAGCCATGGCGGAGGCTTGGGCTATGGCGGGTTGGTTCACAGAAGCCGGGCAGGTGGCTGGGTGGCTGGACTGGCCCACCCGAGCCATGCCCTGCCCGGGGCCGTGCCAACCCATTGCTCTGTGCCCCCTCTTCCATCTGTTATTGACAGAGGCGCCGATAGGCTCAGCCCTGGCCTGGGGTGGGTCCAGCCTGGAGCTGGGACACTTCAATCAGTGATGGTGGTACCCCTTCCTCCACTTCCCCCCCTTAGTTACCAAATGTTTGGGGGGGGGGTGACCAGGAGCCACCACTGTAACCCCTCCCTTGCCTCCAGCAGCAGACTGGAAGCTGGGGGAACTCTGAGCAGTTGCTTAAGGAGCCATTCCGCTCCTCCCTGCTACCGGACAAATCCACCCCACAAAACTATAACAGGCACAAAGTAAAGTACGTGTTTTCTAGTATTATCCTGCTTTTTAAATCAGTCTTGGTACTGGGGATGTGCCGGCTTTTTTTCCAGCGTGATCCTGCTCCTCAGACAGCCTCCGCTTTTCATGATGCTGGTGAAGCAAGAGTTCAGTTGAGACTTCAGAAAGGTCACAGTTGCTGTGGTGACTCTATGCCTCCAGCTTTGCCTGTAAGAAAAGAGCAGCACTTATCAATGTGCAGTTACGCTAATCGTAGATGGAGTGGGGGGAGTGCTGGGGATCTGCTGCCTGATGAATTGCTCCGAAATACCGTCTGGATGGGGTTTGGCAGTTTGATCTGAGCTTGTGCAAGCTCCTGCTGAACCAAGACCTGGCTTGGGTGGTGATGAAGGGATCTCTCATCGGCTTACAGGTGAATGCCTCGAGTTTCTATCTTGAGTGCCGAATCCTCTCATGGATTGCTTCTGGTTGTGCTTCTTCGTGAGAGGTGAGAGCAGGCAGAGATGTCCACGAGGCCGCTCCTGCAGGCAGTGCCGAGGGTGCCCACCCTGCGGAGCAGCCCCTGCCACCCAGGGAGCTCTGCAGGGTTCCTCTTTCTGTTTTCTGTCGCTGACGTAGGCTGTGCATTGCTCAGGCATCCAGGCAAAGTACTCTCTGCAGTCATGGGGGAGCTTTTTTTAAAATCTGAATTGTAGAAATCTTGTGAGTCTGCATTTGTTTCAATTTGCATTCAGATTTTTCTTGTTTGCATTCAGTGTGTTACAGTGATTTTATAATATCTAGAGAGAGAATTGTTAATGTTTTTTAAACCATTGATCTCTGGGTTTTATCTCAGTTTTTGTGACCACTGTTCAGACACATTTCTTCTGAGATAAGTGTTTATAGAAAATGTTTTTCTCAGACGGATGCTTTGCTGTCTTGGAAGAGCTGAGAAGGATGTATGCAGCATGACAGCGTAGAGCGAGCCTGCGTGTCGGAATTACTCCCCTAGGACAGGGTTGGAAAATGCATATTTATTCTGTAATAATATTCTACTAGCACAAGATATACAAACCTTTAGGAAGCTTCATGTTTGAAGGAGAAATTTCAAATCTCTTTTTTAGGAAGGTTGGTTAATACTTCTTGAGGACAGTGGCTTGCTTTTGTGTCAGTCTTTGCCAATTCCCAGTTGTCTGGTACGTTGGGACGGCTGTAAATGCTGCTGCAGGTTTCATTACTCCCCAGCAGTGCTTTTCGGCTGGATCTGGGATCTTCTGCCAGGCACAGTCCCTGTGCGTTGGAGAGGTTGAAATCTGCTACAAACCAAAAAATCCTCAAAAAATGATATTTCAGGGAAAAAAAAAATTCTTTGTCGTCAGAGGGGTTTGCAAGATAAGGTTTTCCAGAGCTTGGCAGCTGGGTCTGGTGGTAGGTAGTCCCTGAAGAAAACAGGTGATGAACGGAGCCTTCAGGATTATTTTTTTTCTTTTCCCATTGCAGGAGTGGGTGGGCTCTGAGACTACCACAAGCCCAGCACCAAATACCCAGTGAATCCTTTCTGAACAGCTCAGTTAACTCTCGATTATCTGATAAGTGTAGGAAAAAAACATGAACTGCTTTGCTGGTGGCAGAAGACTGCGGCTGGGGCTGGGGCTGCTGCTGTAGGGGCTTAGAGAGAGCAGGTGACAAAAACCCCTCCACGGATTTCTGATGTTGGTATTTTTGAAGTGAAAATTTGTCAGTGTTTCCAGCTTCTGAGTCTGTAGTGCGGTTTGTCCTACAAGCAGTGGTGTGCTCTGGCCGGAGGGGACGGGGTGGGTGTTTCCCGCTGTGGTTCTGCAGTGGGCAGCAGGAGGTCCGTGCGGTGGGCTCCGCGCGGCGTGGTCAGTCGTGACCCTGATGCAGGGGCTCGCCGCCGACAAGGCTGGAAAACGCTTCTGTGAAAATCTCTTGGCTGACTCCTGTGTCTGGGGGGAGGAAGGCAGGTGGGTCAGGCCCAGGAAGCTGAAAGGCATTAAAAAAATCCTAAACCAATACGTGAGCGCCTGCCTGCCAGAGTGGTTTACCTTAAAAATGGGGAAAATTCCAACAACGTAAGAGTTATTGGAAATAATGGGGTTGTGCACAGGGTGCTTTTGCTGCTCAGGACCTCCTGAAGAATTGCGTAGTGGGAACTTCATCCCCAAGAGGTGTTGGGACAGAAGTGGCACGTGTTGCTGTAGGAGCAGACGCTGTTGTGTGTCCGAGCATAGGTTGTCCTGGTTTGAACACCCGAAGCTGTTGATGGCCTGAGTTTTATTCCAGGGAAGGTTTCACGTGCTGCTGAGGGGGGATAGCCGGTGCCTCCTTGCACACTGCGGGGCTGTTGGCCTGGTTTCCTCGCTGCTTTGGGAACCTGTGTGAAACATGGTCAGTCGGCTGTTCCCCGGAGTCAGTCATTGGATCCCAGAAGGGTTTGGGTTGGACGAGACCTTAAAGCCCACCCAGTGCCACCCCCTGCCATGGGCAGGGACCCCTCCCACTAGCCCAGGTTGCCCAAAGCCTCATCCAGCCTGGCCTTGAACCCCTCCAGGGATGGGGCATCCACAGCTTCTCTGGGCACCCTGGGCCCCTGCCTCACCCCCCGCACAGGAAAACATTTCTTCCTGATGTCCAGCCTGAGCCTGCCCGCCTTCAGGTTAAAACCGTGGAAGGTGTAGATGAAGAATCTAAATTTGGTTGTCAGGAAGTTGATGTGGTGAGGTGCTGGGAGAGCGAGCCTGGCTCTCAGGGGGTCTCACTCAGCCTGCTGGGGCGGACTGGGGGGAGGTGGGACAAGCAGCGGGGACCGGGGCTGGGCCCCCCACCTGTGCCGCAGGACGTGCAGCGGGTGTCAGCCCAGAGAGCTGCTGAGAGACCTGGCAGTGGCTTTTTTCCCTGTAGACTGTAACCAGTTGATTTAAGAAATAAACTATTAGGAAAGTACTTGAGAAGATTCTTGCAGCAGAGAAAATACCCAATTTCTTCCTGGCAAAAAGCCAGGTTTAGATGTTGAGTATTTTGTGTTAAAGGTGCTGTCGACTGTTAGGCAGCGACAGTGTGTTTGCTTGAATTGCCCTCTGGAATATGTTTAATCATTTTCTCTTTAAACCACGTTTTAAAGCCTTAGGAGTGTATTATCTGACTTTGTGTCTGTTCCCTGCAAATGTCACATTTACTTTGAAGGAAAGGCATTAACACCTTTGTTCATTCTCTCACCCACTTAAAAGCTTTCTGGCAAATTTTATAGGTCCTGTTTACCAACGACTAATGAGAATGACAGGAGCATTATTTTGTATTTAACTGATTTTTTCAAGTCTGCAGACAGTGCTGGTAGTGGCTGGCAGTGAAGCTGGTGGTGCTTGCAGTGGGCAGAGGGGTCTGGCTGGGCTGCGCACCGGAGGGCAAGAGGTATGTGCTGTCCCCCACTAAGCAGCGGTTTCTGCTGTGGATCCACTTTTTTTTTGCCAGAGGAACACCATCCTCCTTTAATCTGAAGATGTCTTTTTGTGCTGAGAAGGGAGAAGCACGTTGCTGTTTTCCGTGCAGGAAGATCAGAGGTGTGCAGCGGAGGGGGATGCTTGGCACGTCTCTGGTTGGTGTAGATGGAAGGAGTGTGACACAGATGGCTGAGTTTCTCTTGTAAGCCATCGAGAAGTGGCAGGATTTGATCCCCAGCTCTCTACAGCTCTTCCAGGGAAAAAGCAGCAGTGTCTCAGCTCAGGACAGCAGCTTTGCCTCGTGGAAGAGTTTGACAAAGCTGTGTGCTGCCAGGTGAGGCGCCGGGCTGGCTGAGCCGTATTTGAGAGACGACGGCAGCGAGCAGTTGGTTTATTAATAAACTGTGAAACCAGGGGGAAAGGTTGCAATATGACCGACTTCCCACTGGCCTAAAAAGAGCAGCTTTTTGCTGGCGGCTTCTGGTGTGCCCGCTGGGGTGCAGCTCCGCCAGGCAGCTGAATGTAACGCTGAACCTCCCGTGGCTTGAATCCCTGTCCCTCCCCTGTGGCATCTCTTGCCCAGGCGACAGCCCGAGCGAGTCTCGGTGTCCGTGCAGCTGGGCTGCTGCCTCTGCCTGTCAGCTGCCCTCTCCTAGGGGAGAACTGTTCCCAGGGGGGCTTCTTTCCTTTTTGTTCTCTGCTCACAAGTCTGTGTAGCAAAAAGCAAAGGGTCAGGGCTTGTTCTTTTTTTCTTTTTTTTTTTTCCTGTTTCTTTCAGGGTTGCAAACAACTGTTTTAAGTGTGTTTCCCAGACTTTGATATCAAGTTTGCTTCCCAGTATAATATTGTTTCTCCTCCCGAGGAGCTGCGAGGCCTTAAAGGAATGCCGTGAACAAGTATATCGTTCTAGGGCTAGCTGTTCTAATCCTTTGGCTACTGTGACAGATTTTTTTTGTTTTTTAAATACTGTGTGTATGTGTGCAATGACACTTTTTGGAGTGACAGCCATTGTATTTCCATGGCAGCAAGAGTTGTGCTTTTATTAGCCTTTGCTTAAGTGGCTTTCTCTGGTTTGGTTTTGATAATGAATGAACTTCATGTAACTTTTCATGCTCTGGAGCACCAGCTCCCCGGTCTTCCTGAACCAGTATTTACCAACTCGTGTGTTGGGTACAAAGTGCCCTTCAAGGGACATGTGAAACTTAATTGTGGAATAAAGCGTCATGTTGTGTAATAGCAACAAAAGCATGAACGTAAGAGACGTAATAGGTGGTGTTCAGGAGGTGCAATGGGTGCCGTGTGTGTGGGATTCGGGAGTCTTGGGAATAAAAGAGGAGGGTGCTGTGCTCCCAAGAAAATGGAGAAGGATGAAGGCGAGGGCCCCGGCGCAGGACCAGCGAGCAGGTTGGTAAGGGTGAATTNTCCAAAGAGCCATTTCTTCCTCTTGTGGGTGGAATGTGCTCCAGCACTGGGGCTGTGGGTGGGGATCCGGGCACTGAGCTCCGAGCTGGGTCTTAGACCAGAGCAGGGGTAGGTGTGCATCACTGGTCCCTTTGCTGATGAGAAACCAGAACTCAGATTTAATTGTCTCAGCGGCAAGTTCTTACACAACCTATAAATGAAGAAAGATACAGCTTTAATAGAGATATTCCTGATGCATATCCTCTTTGCTGGTGTATATCAGAAGAGAATTCAGGATACTGACCTTGGGTTTTTTATATCTATATCTTTCTCTTCTGCTATGAATCTTAACATATAGGACACCAGATATTAGTGTGCATATGATTATTCTTCTTTTGTAACCAATATGTAAAGCTGAAGCTGTGGTGTTCCAAAAAAAGACTGCTTTATGCTTTAATTACTGGTGAAATTGCTGTATTCTGTCTTTCTGATTGAATACGTTTGGAGAAAATAAGAAATGGAAGCAGTCCAACTATCAGATACGAGGAAGTGAAAAACAACTCAAAGGAGAGTCTTACCTGATGAGCTTCATAAGCAGTGTTAAAACTGGCGTACTTGAATCCAATATCCTTTCCATTTCAGACGTTTTTTTTTACTTTAAGGGAAAGTTGCCTGCTCTACAAGACTGGTTTTGCTAAATTTGCTAAACTGACCTTACTAAATTTTCAGACTGTATTTAAAAATAGAATAACACATTTTTTGAAACTTTATTTTTTAAAAGTTGTGGTGTTTGGTTTTTTTTGTTGTTTTGGGTTTTTTTTTTAAGTAAGCAATCTGGCTTACAGTGCTCTCTGCTATAGCCCAGCAAAAAGAACAAAGCAGATAAATTGAGACCAGGTTAAGTTTCAGAGTGCTTTGGACATTTAAATATGAGAACATGTGGAACATTTGAATATAGGAATATGTGACTATGGAAGAGTTTGATGGTGTTCTTCACTTTATCTGCTGATGTAGGAGTTGATACTCCTCAGGTTAAACTAGGTGACAGAGGCAGGTTATGAACAACCCGAGGGCACTGGGTGGGAGCTGTGGTACACAGGGCTGGGGTGTTACAGTGCAGAGGGGATGAAGAGTGTGGAACAGTTCGGGGAGGGAACGGTCCAGCACTGCTGCGTACAGGAGCAGCCCTGGGCGAGGAGGTTGGAGGGTACATGGCCAGGAGGGCACCGAGAAGCTGGCTGTGTGCTTTGCCTGATGGTGTCCGGTGCCCTAAACACTCACATAGGCCATGGGGAGGCTTGGTGGAGAGGAGGGACGGGCGTTCTGCCAAGGGACGGTTGCTCTGTGTTCGGTGAAGAAGGCGCTGCCACCCCACNTTTTTTTTTTTTCCTGTTTCTTTCAGGGTTGCAAACAACTGTTTTAAGTGTGTTTCCCAGACTTTGATATCAAGTTTGCTTCCCAGTATAATATTGTTTCTCCTCCCGAGGAGCTGCGAGGCCTTAAAGGAATGCCGTGAACAAGTATATCGTTCTAGGGCTAGCTTTGGCTACTGTGACAGATTTTTTTTGTTTTTTAAATACTGTGTGTATGTGTGCAATGACACTTTTTGGAGTGACAGCCATTGTATTTCCATGGCAGCAAGAGTTGTGCTTTTATTAGCCTTTGCTTAAGTGGCTTTCTCTGGTTTGGTTTTGATAATGAATGAACTTCATGTAACTTTTCATGCTCTGGAGCACCAGCTCCCCGGTCTTCCTGAACCAGTATTTACCAACTCGTGTGTTGGGTACAAAGTGCCCTTCAAGGGACATGTGAAACTTAATTGTGGAATAAAGCGTCATGTTGTGTAATAGCAACAAAAGCATGAACGTGATAGACGTAATAGGTGGTGTTCAGGAGGTGCAATGGGTGCCGTGTGTGTGGGATTCGGGAGTCTTGGGAATAAAAGAGGAGGGTGCTGTGCTCCCAAGAAAATGGAGAAGGATGAAGGCGAGGGCCCCGGCGCAGGACCAGCGAGCAGGTTGGTAAGGGTGAATTTAAGCTGGAAGAGGGGAGATGGAGATGAGATGTGAGGAAGAAATGTTTTCCTGTGCGGGGGGTGAGGCAGTGGCCCAGGTTGCCCAGAGAAGCTGTGGATGCCCCATCCCTGGAGGGGTTCAAGGCCAGGCTGGATGAGGCTTTGGGCAACCTGGGCTAGTGGGAGGGGTCCCTGCCCATGGCAGGGGGTGGGACTGGATGATCTTTAAGGTCCCTTCCAACCCAAACCATCCAGTGATTTTCCAAAGAGCCATTTCTTCCTCTTGTGGGTGGAATGTGCTCCAGCACTGGGGCTGTGGGTGGGGATCCGGGCACTGAGCTCCGAGCTGGGTCTTAGACCAGAGCAGGGGTAGGTGTGCATCACTGGTCCCTTTGCTGATGAGAAACCAGAACACAGATTTAATTGTCTCAGCAGCAAGTTCTTACACAACCTATAAATGAAGAAAGATACAGCTTTAATAGAGATATTCCTGATGCATATCCTCTTTGCTGGTGTATATCAGAAGAGAATTCAGGATACTGACCTTGGGTTTTTTATATCTATATCTTTCTCTTCTACTATGAATCTTAACATATAGGACACCAGATATTAGTGTGCATATGATTATTCTTCTTTTGTAACCAATATGTAAAGCTGAAGCTGTGGTGTTCCAAAAAAAGACTGCTTTATGCTTTAATTACTGGTGAAATTGCTGTATTCTGTCTTTCTGATTGAATACGTTTGGAGAAAATAAGAAATGGAAGCAGTCCAACTATCAGATACGAGGAAGTGAAAAACAACTCAAAGGAGAGTCTTACCTGATGAGCTTCATAAGCAGTGTTAAAACTGGCGTACTTGAATCCAATATCCTTTCCATTTCAGACGTATTTTATACTTTAAGGGAAAGTTGCCTGCTCTACAAGACTGGTTTTGCTAAATTTGCTAAACTGACCTTACTAAATTTTCAGACTGTATTTAAAAATAGAATAACACATTTTTTGAAACTTTATTTTTTAAAAGTTGTGGTGTTTGGTTTTTTTTGTTGTTTTGGGTTTTTTTTTTAAGTAAGCAATCTGGCTTACAGTGCTCTCTGCTATAGCCCAGCAAAAAGAACAAAGCAGATAAATTGAGACCAGGTTAAGTTTCAGAGTGCTTTGGACATTTAAATATGAGAACATGTGGAACATTTGAATATAGGAATATGTGACTATGGAAGAGTTTGATGGTGTTCTTCACTTTATCTGCTGATGTAGGAGTTGATACTCCTCAGGTTAAACTAGGTGGCAGAGGCAGGTTATGAACAACCCGAGGGCACTGGGTGGGAGCTGTGGTACACAGGGCTGGGGTGTTACAGTGCAGAGGGGATGAAGAGTGTGGAACAGTTCGGGGAGGGAACGGTCCAGCACTGCTGCATACAGGAGCAGCCCTGGGCGAGGAGGTTGGCGGGTACATGGCCAGGAGGGCACCGAGAAGCTGGCTGTGTGCTTTGCCTGATGGTGTCCGGTGCCCTAAACACTCAGGTAGGCCATGGGGAGGCTTGGTGGAGAGGAGGGACGGGCGTTCTGCCAAGGGACGGTTGCTCTATGTTCGGTGAAGAAGGCGCTGCCACCCCACATCGTTTCAGGAAGGGCAGGGATAGGCAGACTGTGAAAATAGGGTCTGAGCTGCCGCCTCCTTGGCATCGAGCCGAGGATAAAGGCACACCACAAATGGGATCCCGCCTTCTGGTGGGATGGGGTGGGGTAAAATCTTGGTGTCAATTAGTGTGTGCCTGGCTTGAAGGCTGTTAGCTGGGATGCTGCTGGTGGATGGGAGCTGGTCCCCCTGTGGTACTGGATTTTCTGGGCAGTTCCTAATGGTATTAGTAAAAGGGTGACGCTGAAAAGCTTGGGTGCTGGATGGAGTACTAGATCCTGCTTTCCGTTAGTGAACATAGGCTTTCATTTCAGTTCTTAATTGATTTTAATATTTTTAACCTAAACAGAGAATGGTAGAGTCTGTGCTTTTAGTTCAATAGGGAACTCTGGTGCAGTTGTTATAACCCTCAGTGAGATTAAATTTACAGTTTATTGTAGTTCATATATGAGGCTGTATTGAGATCTTTTATTTTAGTTAAATAGCTTTTCACTTAATGTTAAAAGTGTCAACAGTCAGTAGGAATATAAATTTTGGGGGGAAGACAACATTTTGCATTATAACATGGCTCATTTATAGATGTGACAGGGACTGAAGCTGGAAGTTAGAGGGGAAACATGAAAAATATCTGCTGGATGTCTCATGACAAGAGGACCGCTTGAAAATTAGAAACAATTCATTGTACAAGTGTCTTGGGGTTTCTCAAGTAGCAGCAGAATAAAGGTGATGTGATTCTTACCAGCTTTGGTCTATAAATTAGGACTTTGGATTATTTGCTGTAGTTTCTGGCTGTACTTGTTCAGATTGTTTCCTCGCCCTCAAACCTAGGAGGAATAAATTTGCATTAGAGACATGGCCAGAAGTGGCTGTGACTTGCACGAGAAAATGTTACTTGTCACAGTCACTGACTGCTTCTTAGGAGGGTCTTCAAAAGGAAGGATTGAAAAGCAGAGTGGATCTGCCCCTCCCGGGAGTACCAAACCCTCATTGTACTGGAAAGAGAAGAATGGTGGTTTGGTGCTGATTGGCATCATTCACAGACGTGGGACTTTTAGGTAAATACAGATTGAAAACGGTGTGTGACCGTGGCTTGCAGCCCCTGGGCTGGATTCACAAAACGCCTGGAGAGGGTTTCTCCACGGGAGAGGGGAGCAAGGGGAGTACTCATACGTTACCAGCCGGAGGGAGCTGTACCTCGTGGGCTGAGGGCTCCAGATCCGTTTTGGTTCTCCGGGGATGCTGAACCTTGCTCCTCCGAAGCACCGGGGAGTTACGGTGCTGAGCAGCGACTCCAGCGTGCCCGTTGCACTACCTGTTACCCTGCCTGTTCTCAAGGGCCTTGAGTGCCAAAGTGGCATCCTGCCCATTTCGAGACCGCCTGGGAAATGGTGGCTCCGTTACTGAGGTTTGATGAGCGGCACAGAGCGTGTTTCCATGTTCCTGCCGAGCAATTCGCGTCCTGATGGGCTTTCGAGGCTGTGGGCTGTGATCCCTGTGTGCTCTCGTGCCCGGAGCGGTCCGGCGCTGCGGGAATGCAAAGGGAAGAAAAGCAAGAAACACCAATTCTCAGGGATGGCAAAGTGGAATTTCTTGCAGAGGTGGGGGGTTTGGTGGGTTACAGCCGTGTGTTTTGTGCCCCTGATTGAATGCTCTGGCTCCAGGGTGACCGAAAGGCGGTGGTGTTGCAGGAGGCTGCGCTGCTTTTCTCGCTCGTTCCCGTGCTGGCTCGTAGCAAGGGTGGCTGGTGGCAGGGGTGGTCGGGGCAGCCGAATGGGTTCAAACTAGCCTGAGGAGGGGGGAAAAAAGTTGGGGTTGAGGCCCTGTGGGAAAAGGCAGGTCTGGTGTTTCTGGGGTAACCCAGGGGTGAAGTAACCGGAGGGGCTGCTGTGCTGGCTCTTTGCGGCAGCAGCTCTTCCTGTGGCGTGCTGGTGCGATGCTGGGCACAGAGAGACCCAATTCGTAGGGTCAAGGCCTGTAAATAATGCTGCAGCATAAGTACATAGTATTAATGTTGGGTTTGTTGTTTTTTTTCCTAGTAATAAAAGGGTGTAGAAATTAAAAGGCAACCTCTTGTCATCGGAGTTCCTGCAGTGGAGCAGGACTGGGTTTGTGCGTCCTTCTTCGAGCGAGTGTGTGTCCAGGAGCTTTGAGCTGAGTGACAGGAGACCAGAGATCTGCACAGCACTTACACCTCCTGGCTGGGATTCATCTGCTGGAGCCAGGCTCCTCAGAGGCTGGGCTTCATCCCAGCTAGAAACGTTGGGATTTTACCCCTCTGGAACCACACAGGAAAGGAAAACCACAAACCCATCAGCTTCCTGCTTTGCAGGTTCGTGTGATGCAGCTCTCTGTTTCCTGATGCTCTTACCTTCTGCGGGGTGTTTGCTCTTATTATGGCTATATCAGGATCAGTAGTTATATATTGGTTTTTTATATCCTCTTAGTTCCATCCTCTCTACACTGACCAGATGTGAGTGATTTGTTTAGAGTTGCATCAACTGCTACCCCACAGCCGTAGTCTGCCCAGTTAGTTGCTGCAGGTCCCTTGGCTGGTGGTTTGGAGCCAGGGTTGGTTGTGTGCAGCTATCCAGTTCTGTGGGAAGAGATTGAAATATTGTAACACTTCCGTCTGTATTATCTTTGCTAGCAAAAACGAAGATTTCTGCCATGTAGGTAAATATGTGGAAAAAAAAAATAGGAAGAGCAGCTAGCGGTTGGGCTGTTAGAGGCAGTTCTGGCAATCTGCTGAGCTCTGGAAGGTGACAGCAGTGTGACCAAGTCCTTTGCGGCATCCAGCCCTCAGCAGAGGCATGGAAGAGGTTTGGTACCTGCTGCCTTCTCTCCTTCCACCGGCCGCGAGGTTCTCTCCTGGCGTTTCAGGTGTTTTGGCAGCCGAATGAAAACATCCAGCGAGAGTGCCATCTCCGTGTGTCTTTCTGAAGAGGTTTTGATGCTGCCAGGATATTAAACCTGCAAATTCTGTTGGAAATGCTGGTCATTGGGCATGGCCTGGCGTGTCTCAGCAGTGTGGAACACGGGCTCTTCCCTGTGCTCTTCCTTCTTGCTGCAGCCTCTTACTAATTCATAATGAAGGCTTCAGAAGACAGATAGAGCTTGAATTTTTATGAGCATGCAGGATGTTATTTTTTTTTTTCCAGAAGAAAAATGGGAACCCAGAAGCTGCTGTTCACTGTGCAGTGGTGTTGTGTTTAATACAGCCTCTGAGGGCTTGTTGACAGTTCATTATTCTGGTGCTGAGAAGTAACTGGACTTAGGGATGCATTTGGCTGTTTCTGCTGGATTTCAGCACAAAGAAGGGTTTGAGCAAAACAGTGGAAAGTAAACCAAACTTTACTTAAGTTTTTAGTTTTTTTGCTTTTCTTAATTCCTTGTGGTGTGAATTTTCCTTCATTTTTTCCCCTCCAATTCCTGGAAAAGCAAAGCAATGAAGGTGCTCAGAGGTGAGCTGTGATGTGATAGCAGGGGACCTGTGGCCGTGGTGAAGGTGTGCTGGGCAGACCCCGGGGCTGGGTCACATGTGTCTGTTGTGGCATTGGGGATCTGCTGTCCTGCGAGACACGGCGGGAGCGCGTGTGGACCCGGTGGGGGTCAGCCAGACCTGTTGCATGGCCATGGCAAGGTCCATGCTGCTGCTGTGCTGGATGGAGACACGGAAACGCAGCAGACTTGGGTTGTGTCTCAAATGCAGGTGCCAGGGAAGGACGTGCATGACAAGGGGAGAGTGTGGTTGGTGACAGGGTGTTGGGTATGGATGGCAGCTGCTGTCTCTTCTGGCAGCCCGCATGAAGCTGAGCTGCTGGGTTGGGCTTGTGTTGCAGGAAGTGTCTGCATGTCTGAGGACTGGAGAGCCGACCGTTGGGTTGAGTTGTGTGAGCTCCTGCTGGCCTGGCATGATGGAGTCTGAAAGCTCCGAGGAGACAAGATGATGGGACGTGATCAGGGAAGCGCAACCTGACAACTGTTATTAAATACAGGGATACTGTGGTTGGCTGAGGAGGTCCTTGAGCAGAAAGCGGCTGGAAGCAGAGAGAATATCTGAAAGAAGGATGTCATGGGGCTGGTTATTGGTCTCTTCACTGGTATTTCTCAGGGGCACGGTGGGCACAGGATGCTATGCCACACAGAGTGCTGTAGCTGTTCGTACGCTCTGTGTCTTTGGGTCTAGTCCTCACCTCTTGAATGGAAACATCTTTGAAGTTCCAAATTGGGCAAGTACAAAAATAGATCATTGTCTATCTATGGGTACACTTTTGAAGCATAGCATAAAATTGCCTTGGATTTAGTATGTAAAAGTTCTCTGAAGAAGTTAAAATACTTTCAAAGACAGTTAAAAGCTTTATGTGTTCTGTAGACTTGTGTTTTGATTTCTTGCTTAGCAGTTGTACGTACCTCTGTTATAATTCATCAGAATTATGCTGAAAATGCTTTTTGGGACCATGTGTTCCTAGGTGTTTTTAAGATCCAGACCAAAATCTTTCCCAGTGCAACAATGCAGATAGATAAATGTATTTTAGAGGACTTTGCAGATGAGACCAGGCTTTCAGAAAGGCTCAGCTCCTCTTTCTCAGTAAAAGCAGTGATTAGATATTCCAAAGACCAGGACACCAGGGAGCTCACAGACAAGGAAACCAGCTTCTGTGAAGCAGATCCTAACTTGAAAATTGGGCTTGGTGTATGTTTCGCTATAGATAGATATCAGGTAGTACTATTTGGAAAAATAAGCATCTGTTGCAAAGTTCTGGATCCAGCCATGGAGGTCTGCTGCCTTTGCGTTGCAAAGGATTATTTCTTGTAGAAATAGTGATCAAGCTGAAGGAGCAGCCCGGTGCTGGGATCAAAGCCCTACCCCATGGAGTCTGGAGCGTGCTAAAAGCTTGCTCCAGTACAAGTCTCTTCAGCCTAATACAAGTAGTTTCCAACGTTTTATTTGTGTGTGTTAGTGAAGCTTTGACACTTTCACGCGCACACGTGCTCTCTGTGCTTTGCCTTTTTAGTTCAACCAGTTGGTGACACGTAGCATGTGCTGGTAACTATGCTTTTTCTCTCTGACTCTGAATGGTTCCTGAGATGTTCCTCTCAGCCTTCCCTTGCCTCGTTTGACTGGTTGTTGTTTCAAAACAATTCAACCGTTTTCTTTAGTATGCTTCTATGTTTGTGCGCTGCATGTGGCTTATCAGCCTGTCCTGGTTTCGTCTGGGATGGAGTTAACTTTCTTCACAGTAAGAGGCTATGGTTTGGATTTGTGCTGGGGAGAAGCTGATCACACACTGATGGGCAGAGCTGCTGCCAGGACAGTCCAGGACTTTCCAGCTTCTCTGCTGTGCCCGTGTCTGCAGGGGCAGGAGGAGCTGGGAGGGAGCACAGCCCCAGTGACCAGCCCAGGATTTGACCTCGGGGTTAGGACTGAGACCCAGACTGGCCGATGGTCTGTTCCATCCCATGCACGGCATGGCCAGTATATGGATGAAGCTCTGTCTGTACGTGCTCTCTCAGTGGCGTTTCCCTCTCATGGTGAACTGTTGGTCTTGGACTCTCGGGCTCTTATCTCTTTTCTGGGATTGCAGTTTCAGGACTCTCCCTGCTCCGGGATCATTAGCTGGGAATGGGCTGAGCCTTGGCCATTGCATGGTGAGCAGTATCACTGTGTGTCACTCATTTGTGTATTTGTATTATATTGTTATTTTTTACAAGGTTTTCATTGTTTAGTTATTAAATTGTTCTTATTTCAACCCACAGCTCTCTTTTCCTTTCACCCCTTTAATTGTCTCCCCTGTCCTGGGGAGGAGGGAGAGTGAGTAAGCGGCTAGGTGGTGTTTGCTGCTACCCAAGGGGTTCAAACCACAACAGAGTGAAATGAAGTGACAGCATTGCAGTGGTGACATCCGTGGGTGCATGTGCACCATGCATTGCTCTCCTGGCTTAAAGGTGAAGCAAGGAGACAGCGTTGCAGTGGTGGCATCCTTAGGTGGTCCTTAGGCTGAGGTCTGGCTGGACATGCAGTGCCAGTGTCACCTGCTTCTTTGCTACCTGCCTCCTTGGCATCCTGTGCTGCTGAGCTGCACCTCAGGTCCCCTGGACCTCCATCAGGGAGCAGGTTGTGTCTTGTCCTGCCCCCCGTCTGGTTGCCGCAGTGCCGTCTGAGCTCCCACTCGAGCAGGTGGCTGGGTTTTGTCCCCTGGTTGTGCTTTGGTACCTACATATGTCACATAGAGGCTGCCAAGGGCTTGTTTTAAGGGGAGATGTGAATGTGGGAGTTGCACCAGGAGCAATATCTTTTGGGGTTGGTGTTGCCTGACTGACCCTGTGCCAAAACCACTCCTAGAAAAGCAATGCTTTGTCAGGTGGCATCCTCCACATAGATGATGCAAGGCTCAAAAAATACCCACTCGGTTTAACACGCTTGATGGTGAGAGATGAAGGTGAAGCCTCCTGTGCCATGGGGTTGTGGAGCAAAATGTTATGTGGTGTGGGAGAGGGATCTGGGGGGCAGGAAGGTGGGGACAGGGATGCTGAAGTCCCTTTCAGCGCTAGCTTCTTCCTAAAGGTAGCAAATGACAACCTGATGAGCAAAGGGCTGGAAACCTCCTGTGCGACAGCTCTTGAGAGGAAAGCAGAGGCAAGAGGGGGATATGTGCGGGAGGAGGAGTCGGATGCTCCCCTTGTTTCTGCTGGCGTCTTGGGGAACACTTTGCTTAAATGCATCCAGCTTTGCTCTGCTGGTCCCACCTGAGCCATCAGCGAGTCATCGCCCCTTTGCTGTGGACCTCTTTTCTGTTGGAGAGTTATCAGCAGTTATACTGCGAAATCCAGAGCTGCAGTGTCGGGAGATGTCTCCTGGCTTGGTGGCCGAGGGCTTTCCTCGACCTTCCCTGTGCACACCGGGGCAGCGATTCCCAACTCCCAGCACTGTTCCGTGCTTTCAGCAGGATCCATTTGTGTCTCTTTTGTCTTCAGATTTAAAAACCCCAGTGTACTAATGCTAGGGTGGCCAGAGTCAGTTGCTCCCCTGAGAATAATTGTTTCTTAAAATCGGAAAAGTTCCCCCAGTCCTCTGGTTCCTGCTCTTCTTCCCGATCTGTGGCTGTCGGGCTCTCGGCGGCTGGGTCTGGGGTGTTTATTGCAGCCGATGGGATGCAGGCTGTGATTGACGTTGCCACTTTCCTGGCATAAGGTGGCTGGAGGGATGATGGAAACATACTTGTTGCTTTATCCAAAGAAACTAAATCCTTTCCATTGACCTTAAGCAAAGGCCTCAAGGGCAGACGGTTTTCTTTGCTTTTAGTCTAAGTACAGGCTCCTAAAATTAAAAAGGAAAAAACAAAAATCAACTGAACCCCTCCCCAGTCCTCCTTCCTACAGTATATTTAATAATTCTTCCTGTGCTGTTTCATAATGTAAAAGTACCTGGCATAGCCCTTTGCATAATTTATTATTGTTTTACATCGGAAAGGGCTCCAGGTGCCTCGCAATAAATTTCCCAGGGCAGCGTCACCGCTTCCCTCTGACAACTGCTCCTGCACAGTCTCTGCAAGATCGTACCGTGGCTGCCTCCAGCATGGGTAGTGTGAACATTTTGCAATACTTGTGACTGGAACAAAGCGCTGCTTTGAGAGCAGCCCCGTTCCCACCCGGTCCGGCGGGACCTCCCGCGTGCTGGCTGGTCGAAGGTGCCTGGGCCAGCTGGGCTCTGCAGGTTCTCTCATCGGTGTTCCACCAGGCGATCGTGATGCTCTCCGGTGAGAAGTCGCTTGAACTGCAGTTTGGGAGGAGGGCTGCTGTCTCACACGAATGCTCCGCTCTCCTCTCCTGTCAGAGAGCTGCCCGGCACAGCCTGGCACGGGCACGGCCGTGCACCTCGCTGCGGCTGTGCTCTGGTGTCAGCACCCCAGCTGCTCCCAGCACTCGTGCAGTTGTAATGCTCTTTGTGGCTGTTCATGCAAATGGCATTTCCATGCACGGTCGTATCAGGAATAATAAATGCTGGAGGTCAGTGGTGAATTTTGGAGATTTCAGAGACTTCACTCTCAGGTCTTTACTGCTGGGAGTTTTCAGGCTGAGGGAACTAATCTTAATCTGATCCCGATTTCTGGTGCTCAAAGCCGAACCTGCTTTAGCCAGGCTTCCTAGGGGAGGTATTTATAGAAGCTGGTGCAAGTCCTGTTGGACGCAGCATAAATCATGTATCGCAAGCTGCAGCGGTGTGCGTCTGTGCAGCTGTGAACCGCCCCCCGGCTTTCAATCACTGAGGGGTCTTCCCAACGTTTTGTTCAGAGCAAATGTTTTACTGCAGAGGGATTTTGTGAAGATAATGGCCAGTGTTGCTTCCAGGGTCCTGAGCTGTGTTCCTGTGTTCCTGTGCTCCCCAAGTGGAAGCACGCTTGGGGCTGTGGGTGAATTACGGATAAAAACTCTTTCTAATGAGGTGACTTGTAAAAAGGAGCGTACTTAGCACGTTCCTCCAGTGCAGGATCGTCCCCCCGGATTTGAATGCTGGTTCTGGGATTATACTAACCGGAAGGTTTCATTGAAGGGCGGTAAATGCCAGTGACAGACAGATGTGCTGAAAATACTTGTGCCCTTGAAAGTGAGTTTCTGTAGTTACAGTTCTTGGAACTCATAGCTCAAGCCCCAGGCTTCTCCTTTCATAAACAGCGCTATATGCTGAAGTTTGTCATGTTTTGTTTCAAAATTTGACTGTTTTTTTCTTGGAAAAATGGTTTGTCTTGAGGGCAAGGCTGGAAACCTCCTGTACTCACAAATTAGGTGTGCTGCTGTTAGAGTACGTCCGTGAGGAGGACTGGAAGGGAAGGAAATAGAACGGAGAGATTGTGGGTGGGAAGGGGGTGTGGGAAGGCAGCGATGGAAATAACGAGCTGGGGATCCTGGGGGTGTTCGGGACGTCAGCAGCTGCGGGGCGGCAGCTCGGAACGTGGGTAAACCTTCCTCTGCTGTCTCAACATCAAAGCAAGTGTTTTGTTAGCAGACGGGATGTGACAGTTTGGATAGTGGAAAGCTGTTGGAAGTGTGAGGATCTGATTGTTGGGGTTTTTATCTCAGGTGAGAGCTGGCACTTTGCTTTGAGATGCCCTGGAAGAGATCAGACCTCATAGTTTTCTCTTAAGAAGATAACCTCAAACATTCAACTCCCTTTCCAAACAGAGCAATCACTTAGCCCGCTAACATCCCTTCCTCCCCGTTTTCTTTGTCTTTTTGTTGTCGTGTTTTAATTTTGCAGGGGAGAGGTAAGAAGGTTGAACAGTTCATTGCAAATCATTCCTGCTGTTTGCTGCCACAACCTTATTTCCTGTGGTTGTTTTTTCTTTTTTTTTTCTGGTTATTTTCAGAGTAAGGAGAGAGAGTGCAGGCTTGGTTCCTGGAGTATTGCCACTCCAGCAACAGCAGAGAGGCTTCGGTGTCTGAACAGAGACAGAATTCACCTTTGCACTGTGACAGGGTCACGCTCATGCTGTGACAGCAAAACACTGATGTTGCATATTTGAACCAAGTGGGAAGCATTTTGTCAGGAATCAATTTGTACCCCTGCAAGACAGAAAACTTGAAAAAAAAATCCATTAAACAACTGCTGTTTTGAAAATCTTACTGCTTGGAAAGCGAGTATTTTCTTGTGTGTAACCTGAACATCGTTCACAGTGTTGTGAAGGTGTGGGGTGCGGGGATGGGGCTGAGGAGACTTTAGGAAGAAATCAGGGTTGCTGCCTCCAACAGAAGGTGATGTAGAGGCTTGAAGCAATCATAGTTGTCATAGGTGAAGTAGAAATAGTATTGGAGGATGTAACTCTGGAGGACTACTTTTGGACTATGTGTTATCTGCTAGATAGCTGTTCTCTTGTGTGAAGACTGATTGGCCGTGGTTATGGTAAAGGGGCCTCAGAAAGAGTGATGAGAACCAAAGTGCAGGGCCAAGTGCTTGGATTAATCCTAGTGATGGCTAGCAGCACAGAAATGATGATATAATTACCGTAACATCCATTCACCAGTGCAGCAAGAAACAAATGTGTGCCAGGAGCCTGAATTCTTCTGTGGCCATTGTGTAGGTGGGTCTCGAGTGTGAGCTGGGCAAGGCTTCCCAGCTGCTTTGCACTGGGTCCGTTGTGGCCACGGTCCACGGAGTGCCAAGGGATGTGCATCCATGGAGTAGCAGGACAGAAGGGATCATCCTCCCTATCTCTGTTCCACACAGTGGCCTATGGCTAAAACAGCAACATCCTCTTAAAAAATGGATTTGGGAACAAGAATACCATCATTTTAAGGCTGCAGTGATTTGCAATAAGGATTGCAGTCCTTATGGATAGAAGATTAACTTATTTACAGGCAGAAAGCTATTTCGGCTGTCTTGTTCTTCTCTGAGAGCAGCACAACTTAGGATACGATCATGTTTGGATTCCCTCGAAACGTAAGGAAATCCTTCCCTCCCCACTTCAGCTCAGCCAAAGCCGAGGCCATCCTGCAGTCCAACGGAGTCGGGACTTGGTGTAACCATTAACAAATCCGCTGGTCAAAATTGGGAAGACCCCGAGTCAAGAAACTTCATAGTTTCAGGTCTGGTTTTGAGGATTAACCTGATTTATGAAAAAGTGGTGTGTTCCAAGGTTAGTTTTGGTTTCTTCCAAATCATTCCTTCTCCAGTAGAGAAGCAGATGTTATGATGGTCAATGATTAGAATTAGGTGGTAAGTTAGCAAAACCTCTAAAGGAGGTTTATTTTACGTGAGGTGAGTATTTCTGCAGCACATTTCAGGACAATTTTGAACACTCAGCCTTGGTGGTGACGGGGCGTTAGAGAATTTCAGACGCGATGTTACCCCCAGGCAGCTATTAAAGAGTGGTCTGAATTAAATCTGTGCACAGCAAAACCAGCAGCAAAACTCTTACATCTGAAGAGGCTCTTGCGCCTCCGGTTATTTTTCAGTGATATTTCTGCAAGCGATAGGACCGTGGAGCAGTCAAAACTATTTTCTGGGATGAAACTCAAGACTCCCAGAGTACCTAACTGAAGTATTTGATTTTTGAAAGGCTGGTGGAGTGGACAACTTGCTTTGACTCTATTCAGACTTCTAGTTCATTGTAGCGGGCTGTTCTGTTCACAGTCTGTGTTTCCATGTGACTTGTGCCGTATGGAAATTCCCAGCATTTCTCAGGATGGCCGTTTCTCCCTGGTCATGTTCCTTGTCCATCGCCTGAGCAAAAGCAAACCGTCCTGTTTGCTTCCCAGGGGCAGGTTATGCTTCTGTATTTGGTGGGTTTGCAGAAAATCGAACTCTAGATGGTGGATCGGTATGATTGAAACTATTCTTAGAAACCTACTGAGATGGAAATCAAAAGACTGACGTTTAACCGCAATAAAAAAATATTATGTCAGAGCATGGAAACACTGTGATTAGTGATGAAAAGCCCAGTATCACTGACTGGGACCTTACAGAAATCTGCTGGTGAATTGTCACCAGAAAAGGGCGAGATGTTGTTTATTTTAGGTGGGTGATGCAAACCTTTGGATAATTGGTTTCATGCTGTAGGATTTTGTACAAGTTTCTTGTGAGGCATTTAGGTGTAACGAACGAGGTGATTTTTAGAAAATACAAGGTGTACGCAGATATTTCCAGATTATTGTACTGCAGCGGAATCAAAACTGAAAGTATGCAATAGTAGTTTTAGGAATTTAAAAGTAAAAGGTATGGTAGAGGAAAGAGATGGTCGTCTCCATGTGGAAATCCCAAACGGGAAGCGATGGGAGTCACGCTGCGGAGCTCCGTGTGCTGGAGGTGGGGTAATGCCAGCAGCAGCACCCGTGCCCTGCAGCGAGACCTGGAGGCAGAACTTGACCCAGACACACCTGGACCTGTCCCTTGGGATCCCGCTGAGCTTGTCAGGGGTGGCAGGCGTTGAGAAGCCTCAGCTGGGTGCGGGTGGGTCTTTGCTGGTCCCAAGCTTTCCCGCACCTTCTGGACTGCAGGGCGTGTGTATTTCTTTTGAGAGCATCCTTAATTCTGAGGTTTGCTGGGTTTATCAAGCTGATTTTATGTTTATGTTGCCACTATGATCATAAAGGTCCTTTTCAACCTAGATGATTCTGTGATTCCGTTAGTGAGGTGGGTGTCGGCCACTTCTTCAAAGTAAGAAGTGAATGGGACATGAGGAAATGGCCTCATGTTGCACCACAGGATGTTTAGTTTGGATATTAGGAAAAATTTCTTCACCAGAATATTACCAAGCCCTGGAACAGGCTGCCCAGGGAAGTGGTTGAGTCCCCATCCCTGGAGGTATTAAAAAGACGCGTAGACGTGGCTCTTGGGGACATGCCTTAGTGGTGGACTTGGCAGTGTTGGGTTAACGGTTGGGGTCAGTGATCTAGAAAGTCCTTCCCAACCTGAAGGATTCTATGATTTAGTGAGCCTTGTAATATTTCATGCCCTGAAATTGCTGTAACTAGGTTTTTTTTCATTTTTTCTGGTCTTGGAGTTACCCAAAGCACCTCTGTGTGCCAGGCAGAGGAATGCTGCAGAGCGCGGTGCTGCCGGGCTTTTCCCGGGAGGCGTGTGTGATGGTAGGAGGGAATACGACGCCTGCTCTAGGATGTGGACGAAGGAAGGGTGTTGGAGGAATCCAGGTGTCGTGCCAGCTTCGGGTGGCCAGTGCCTCCTGGGATGAGCGTCAGCGAGTCGTTAAGACATCAGCCAGGCAGCGCAGCGGGAACCCCGGGCTCAGTGGAAGGCTCCTGGGTGTAAGAGGCCCCTGACTTGGTGTGTTTCGGTGGAGAGGAGCACAGGTTTCCTGCGGCCAAACGGGAACAGGACAGGGTCTTCTGCAGCCCAGTGGGAGGGCTGGGAAGGGACTTCTCCCTTCGTAGTCCCTGATGCCCAAGCAACAGCAGCAGATCAGCTCAACTTCAATGAAAAATACACAGCCAGAGGCTGGAGTGGTGACCGGGACCCCTCTCACCCTGCTGTTTGTTTTCTTTTTCCCCATGATTTCTCCATTGGCTGCAGAGCAAAGCTTTCTTTCACCTCGTCACCCCTCTGATGGGCTGAATTTTGCTCTCTGCTTGGTGACCCACTTGGCAGAAGCAGTGGATCTCCTCCATCCTCGTTCAAGCCTGGTTATCTCCCTTTGCTGTGAGGCTGAGGAGGGTCAGGAACCCCATCAGCCCTCCTGTGGTTGGGGGGATACATAAAAGACCTCCCAAGGTGCCCCCTCCCCTCCTCAGTGCCCTTCCCCCTGGGTCTGGTGGCATGCAGGTCAGGTCCCTTTGCTGTCAAGGCTGAAGCTGTGCCTGCCAGCATGGATCTGCCCAAAGGAGTGGTCCTGCATGGAGGAGGATGCTCAGGGCTTTGGTGCGGAGGGGCCTCATGGCTGTTGGTGCTCCAGCCATCACAGGAGGTGCTTTGGACACCTCAGTTTGGCCACTGACTTGGAATGAGATGGGGGAAGACCTCAGGGTGAGAGCTGACTCCGTTTCTCTATCCCTGTGTCCCTAACACAAGCTATGGTTTGCTAATGTTGTGAAATGCATTTTCCTTTTCTTATAATATGTCATTTTTTTCTCTTTATTTCCAGATGCTCTTAATATTTTGTTGCTGACAAAAAGTTTACTTTATGTTCATTGTCTCCCAGGTAAACGCAAAGCGCTGAAGTTAAATTTTGCAAATCCACCTTTCAAGTCCACAGCAAGATTTACTCTAAACACTTCTGGAGTTCCTTTCCAAAATCCACACATGTGAGTATAAAGCCAAAGGCACAACTAGTGGAACAACTCTGAAATTATTTAGCCGACAGTCTTATTTTAAATGCAGTTTGATTACTTCAGTTGTTTGTAGGTTGTTCAGATCGGTCAGTGTGAGTCACTNCGCCCCCCGAATTAAGAAAAGGTTAAATTTGAGGTTTTCCTGTTTTGCACTGGAGCTACTGCCTTCCAGAATTGGTTAAATTGAGATAAATTGTAGCTGATAATGCGAGATAGCCTGTAATGAATTGCCAAACCTATTCACTGTCATTTTCCTGTCTCTTTATTCAGTGTTTATTACTTTTTGTTAGAGAGAAGTTGTTGTTTCTGTGTAACTCGTGAAAGGTGTAACTGTGATAGATTTTTTTTATTTTTCAGCACTAAAATAAGCAAAGGTTTGAGGATTATTGTTTTACCAACACGGAGATGTCAGGGAGTTACGCAGGGATTAGCTCTCACTGAGTTTTCTAGACAGCTTAGCTACAGGATATCCCTATCCAAAGTGGGAACGCAGGTGTGGCCAGAGCTGTTCCTGCCGCCAGGAAATAACAGCAGTACGTGATCACAGGAAATATTAGCTGTGTATCCTCAGATCCACCAATCTAGATGGATGGGTGATGCAGCCGCAGCCTGTACGTGTGGCAGAATGCAGCTAGCATGCAAAGATGTCCCAAATTTTTCCTCTTGAACTTCCTCAGCAGGTCTCAAGAGTTTTGTCAGTGCCAAGTCTCAGAAACTGTACCTGCAGCTTCCCCCGCTGCCGGGACGCTCCGGGGAGTCCCTGGTTGTAGGCTGCTTCTGCTTGGCTCTGCATGTCGCTGCCTCTCCTCGAGCTCAGTGCCTTCTGCTTCCCCAGGATACACCCTCGGGGCTCTCTTCCTATTTCTGGCAGCTTCTTTATGCTGGGGATTTTCAGGCAAGCCTTTATTGAGTTAGAAACATGTTTCTGAGTTATCAACAGTAATTACAACATCTAGAAATTTTGTAGAGTAGATTCTACTTCTTACTACCTCACATGACTTTCTCAGCAAGTCTTCCTCTCTCCTCTCTATTTTCCTCTCTGAAATAGAGTATTCTCGCTGGTTGCGGAGCTAGCATTTATATATTCACTTTTGGTGTCTCTCAACGTCATCAAACCCTTGTAACAGTTTTCTGTAGAACTCCTTCTGGGACTCTTCCCTCTCTCAGACCTCCCCGTGTCCATTAAATAAAGGAGTTAGTCTCAGCTAGTGAGTTCCCACCATCAGCCATCTCTAGGGGATGTGGCTTCTCTGTGTTTATCTACACGGATTTCTGTCTCGGATTCACTGGAAGTCACAGTGGCTCCTGTCCAGCACAGAAGAGCTTTCCTTGTTAGTTGGTGGCATCTTAAGTTTCATGTTTGTGTGACTGTCAGCATTGTCCATGCAGAAGGTGCTGCTCTGTCTCCGCGGGAGGTGCGGTTGTTGGCAGGGGGTGGTTCTGGGGCTGGTTAGTGGTTTAACTGATTCTGAGGGTTTGGAAGTGTTCTGGGTTGGCTGTGATATCTGGTCAGGTGTCAAAAATGATGGTGATGTGCCTGTGCTAAAGCCTTCTTGAGAGGCTACAAGCTGCAACAGCCGTTCCTGTTTGAACGGGGTGGGTGCTGTTGGTTGGATTGCTTTCTCTGTGGCCAGGCTGCCCAAGCTTGAAGACAGCTGATTTATCCCCACGTCCTTTGTGTTGTCCATAGCGGATGCTGTTCCTCAAAAGCAACGTTCTCATCTCCTGGTTGCATGCTTCTCTCAAGTGTTTGTCTTGCAGCTGGTGCATCACAACGATGTTTCTGCATCTCCTGCCTGCTCCCCCGAGAGGCTGGAATGTTTTTTCCTCTGTTGCCTAGAAACCTTTCTAGACTTCAGGTTTGAATTGGATGTTCCAGACCTCCTGGCCCAGATGTGATCCAGATGTAAGGTGTGTTTATGTTCACGGAGTTGCTTCTCTTCTCCTGCCCGATGGGAGTGGAGCGGCCTCGGTGCCCTCCTGAACGCTGCTGGAGGTTTCCCTGTGCAGACCCTGCTGGTCCAGATGGGTGGATCTGAAGATACAGAGAGGTCAATTTCTCACACGAAATTTGGTTTTCTGTGACTTGGATCCACTGATCCAGAAGTGTCCCGTTGCTCCTGCCTCCAGGAGGGCAGAGTCCCATTGTCCAGTGGCCGCTGCCTGCGCTGAGCTCTGGCAGGGGTGCAGGAGGAGGCAGCCAGCAGTGACCTGCAGCTGCCACGAGATGTGAAGGTGTAAATTGCCTATTAGCTGTGTTTTACTTGATTAACAGGTTTTGTTCGGGGAAGTGCTCAGGCTGGATTGGTGGATGTTCAGGTAAGAGTGTGGTTTCTTACTACGTAGACAGAAAGCAAAGGAGCCGGTGAGGCTCCTTGTGCCCTTGTGTGTGTTAGGAGGGAGGAAACCTCTGCGTAAACTCCATCCTCTGCGTAAACTCCATTTTCCTTAGGAGGGAAGGCATGTTAGCCTTGAAAATGTCAGGATATTGGGTATAGCTGTGTTCCTCCTCAGTGCCGAGGCTCCGTACCCGGGTAAAATGGGTACGGACACCACGAACCCCGCCAAGGTGTGAGCTCGGCTTTCTGTGTAGGGTTTGTTTGGTGGTCTGAGAGGTCTTGGGAGTGCCTGAAAATAAGAAGTTGGGGAGTTTGGAGGAAACCATTTTGGGAATCACTGTAAGTCGGGGTGGAGTTGAGCTCCAGTAGCAGGGGTGATGCACACACGGGCTGAAGGGGACTCCCCAGGGAGGCTTGCCGGGTGGTCTGTATGTGATTCCTGACTCCGCTCGTTTGTGCTGGTTCCTCGGTTGTACCGGCATGTTATCTGCAGGAAGGATTTCAGAGGACCTGGAATCCCAGTTGCAGAATGGGACATTAAGACTCTGACCAGTGCTTCCCAGTTGCCTTCCAGCCCATGGCACAGAATACCCTCTGTAGCCCGGGGAGCATCACACACGCTGTGCTCCTGCCCAGAGGTTCTTCCCAGGCTTTTGCTGCTCTCATGGGTGGAGGCTTTTTTAACATACCAGCTGTGCCCTGGAATATTATTTCCAGGAGGAGAGAGCATAGATTAAACACTACTGAATATAGAAAGTTGGGACACGGGTTCCCAAATATTTTTCCTGTCCCCCCCTTGTCTTTTTTTTTGAGTATTTTTGAGCCATGTCTTATGGTTTGGGTCTTGGGCTGGGGCTGTGTCCCTCTGGGATGTACGGGCGTGCTGCTGTGGGCGCACAGGGAGCAGAGGAGGTGGGTGCCAGGACGGGATACAGAGCAATGTGTAGGAACGTGAGACCACACGTGAGAGCAGGAGGAGCTGGTGAGTGGTCAGGACCTCTGAGCTTTGCTGTGCTGGCTCCATCATGGCCTTGGAGCTCAGAGCTGGCGGGGACAGTGGCCGAGGGGCAGTGGGTAGCATGGCCCTGCTGCTCCTGCCCCATCCCTGCCCAGCCCACGGCACCCCGAGCCCCTGCCCAGAACACTCCCTTCTTCACCCTTCCCAGTATATCTGCTGCAAGCTGTGCTGGGATGTCCTGAAGGAGGTCACCTTTGTCATGGGTGACCAGGAAACCAAGTGAGGAGGAGACTGGCGGAGCAGAGGCTGCAGCTGCTCAGAGAGGAGCCAGTGTGTGGCAAAACCCCCGATATCTCCAGTGCTGCTTGGGTTTTACCCTAAATATTTTCTGAATTAGAACATGCGTTAAAATCAGGAGGCTTTGAAGCGATCTTAAAACCAGAGACTGACTCAGAGTGGCTTTGAGATGACAAACTGGAGATGCTTTTTCTAGTTGATGGTATTTGGGCTGTGGTTCCCCCAGATCTTCCCTGCTGGCGATGCTGAGGACTGAGACATCCCTTCCTGCGGCTAAAAGCAGCTGTGGATGCCTTTCCTGCAGAGCCCCGGGGTGAGGTGTTGAGCAGCAGAGAGCGAGGCAGGGGCTGGAGGGAAGGTCCCTTCAGGGTCTGTGACTCTGTGACTGATGGAGCTACAGAGGACGTGTGCCTTGTTCGGTTCAGCCGTGACTGCTACTGGTATAAGTCCAAAGAGAGATTTTTGTCTAGTTAGGGCATACTGCCCAGCCTGCCCGTAGGGTGTCTAGCACAGCAATATACCTATGCAGGGTGAAGGCAGAATAGAGCCTGGATTACAGAGGGTAGTTGGGGAGTAAAATTCTTAATTCTTACTTGAAAGGATGCAGCCCAGAGAAGATGTGTTTCACTGACAGCTGGTGCCCGAGGCCAAGGAATAGGTGCTGCTGCTTGCGCCTGGTCCAGGTCAGCAAGGCTACGCGTGATGGCTGTGCTCGGCGGCTGGGTAACGGCGGAGGCTGTGGAGACCTGTCAGCTGAGACCGTGGTTCTCATTAGTTCAGGCTGTAGTTCTGACTCAGATGAGATTAACAAATACTACCTTTGTTTTCCCTGCAGCAGACATTGCAGAGGCTGGAGGACACAAGCCATGGTTAGGGTGAGCTCTTAAACTTCCGACCCATTGTTTTCCAATTGCTGTGTCCCACTGACTGAAAAGCATCTCACCTTTTTCCTCGTCTGTTCTGTGTCCAAGTAGGATTTAGGTCACAAACAAAATGAGATCACTCAATTATCTATGTGTAAGCTCTACAAAACTACTTGCAGCCACTGGCCTTTGCTGGAAGGAGGTGCAGGTGACACTAACATGGGAACGATGCGGTGAGATGTGACTGCGGAGCTGTGCATGGCAGTTTGCCTGGCAGCTGTCTCTGTTGTGCTGGCCATCGCTGGCATCCACTCAACCAAGTTGTTCCGTTGGTTGTAGATGAGTTTTTTGGTTTTCTGGAAGGCGTTGCACTCTTCAAGGCCTTAATCTTCTGGCTGCAGAATTTAGATCCACCTGCTAAGAAATGAGCGTGCACAGAGAATTTTGTTTGGCATCTGGTTCACAGCATGTTGCTGCTTGAGCGTCCTGTCTGCCAGCTGGGAAGTCTCTTGGCTGTCAGAGGTGCCACCTCTCTAGGACATGAACACCAGAGCGTTGAAGTCTCATCTGGAAAGGTGACAGAATGAAATGACCCCTTTTAATGGTCACAAACCCAGCTTGTGAGCTGTCTGGTGGCCTGTGGGACTCTGTAGCCTCCCTGTAGCACGTGGGTGCCTTCGTGGATTCATTGTGTGTGAAGCTTCCCGAGGTGCCCCAGGTGGACCTTCTCCTTCTGCCGCTGCACAGGCTTTGCAGATAGATGCCCCCAGAGTGCGTTGGCAGAGGTTTGTTTGGTAGACCTTTGGAGCTGGATTCCTCAAAAGCAAATGGAGGTCCAGCTGCACATCAGACTCTGCTGTATGGTTCAGGGACTGCTGTTATTCCTGGAAAGGATTTTTCTGGCTGTCCCAAAGTCTCTGTCAAGTGTCTGCTTCTCTTTCAATCTTCTCTTACACTTTTCTGAACTTTTCTGGCACATGGGTTTGGGCTCTCTAGCTGCATAGCCTGCAGCTGGCTCAGTTCATTAGGAAATAACCTGTGAGAGTTACTATCATTTGTCTAATTAATTTAAAAAAACCCAAAGTGAAATATCCTGAATTGGCATGTTCACCATTACTTGTGTGAATTTTATTTTTCTGTCAGTTCCCCATTTCTTTCACAGTCATTTCTCATCTTTGTTGGTGCTGATTTCTGATCCCTTTCTGCCACATGATACCTTCCCATCGCAGGGTGCGATGCCTGGAAGCCTTAGAGATAGATTTCAGTGCGAAAGGTGCCAGTTAAAAATTTGAATTTTTTTCCGTGACTGTTCTGCAATATTTCCTGAAAGGTATGGTATCTGAGTGGGGTCACTGGGAAACTTGCTTGTCTTTTCAAGTAAGCACAAGCGAACAGATACCTCTGAGGCCTCAGCAAATACATTTACATGTTAGAGTGAGTCTGTGGAAAACAGGCTTTCACTTTTAATACAAACATCACCATAAGTGCTAGAGCAGAGTTTCTTAAATGCCGTTTTTTTTTTCGGGAGCTTTTTTGACAAATTGATGGGGGGTGTTTTTGTATTTAATCTTCCTGTTTCTTCCAGAAGTTTGCAGGTTTTTTTGGCCAGGGATCTCTGTGGGCGAGATGACAAAGAGGTGGTATGGTTTGTCAAACACCCGTGCTCAGCATCTCAGACTTCAGGTAGATTGTCTCTTCAGAGATGGTGCTACCAAAGTTTTTTTTCTCCCCCCTTAAGTTTTGGTATTTCTCTAAGGTGCTAATCCTGCTCTACAGAGGAGCTTTTTGGTGTCTGCTGCTTCCACAACAAATTTCTGTAGCAAATTCCATGTCCGTTGAGACGTCAGTGCCCTAGCAGGACTGTTCTCTTCTTTCTGCAGGGGTTTTGGTATCTCAGCACTCTGCTGCTGAGCATAGACCTTCCGTGTCTGGCACCAACGTCTGGAACTCGTGTATCTCCGTTAAGCTGGTTGCCATTGATTTTTTTCAAAGGTGCTGAGCATCTAGCTTCCTGCCACCCTGTTGGGACCTGGGCTCCTCAGCACTTCTGGAAACCTAATCACCTGCCTTTGGATGCCTGAATCAAATACAGCCCAGTGTTCCGTGCTGGTCTGGCTCCCACGGGTTCTGAGCACCTCGCCCATGCTGAGTGATGCAGCTTTGCAAACCGCAGCGGTTGCACAGAACCCCGTGTTCCCCGTTTGGCAGATGGGATGCTGTGGGTTCAGGAGATGAAGGTCAGGCCAGAAGCTTGTGACGGGGCAGGAGTTCAGGGGTCTGCTGATAACCTGCCCCCCCGTTAGCTCTGCGTTACCCGTCCTGGCACCGGCGCAGCTCCTGCAGGCACACGGCCGTGTCGGAGCTGCTGGCCCGGGAGCAGCTGTGGCCCCTGTGTGGTGTGAGGCAGGTCCCCTTGCTGGTGCCAGGGGAGGCCCGTCCCTTCCGCCGTGGGGGTCAAGAGGCTGTAAGGAGATAGTGACAGTGACACTGACCTTCCCAAGCACCAAGCCCATCGATCAGCGAGGACAGCAGCTAGGGTGTTGGACATGGAGGCAGAGCCGTGGTGACGGTGAGGTTATCTGGAGGCTTCTGCGCCTGCCAAGAGCCGCCCGGGGCTCCCCCTGCCTCTGCGGTCCCTGCGGGACACGGCCATCCTGGGTCGCTCGCAGACCCTGGCAGGTAGCACACAGACACCTGGCACACACCAGTGTGCAGCAGTTCCTAACCCCAGGGCGGATGTCCTCCGCGGGCCTCTGTTTGGTGGCACGCTGAGGGAAGGTGGGGAGGGCGAGAGGCAGAGCTGCCATCCCGTGTCACCTGTGGAGGTGTTGTAGTGATGCTCTCCAGGCTTTTCCTGCTCCAGGGACACTGAGGTGTCCAAGGAGAGGCTCTGGACACCAGCAGTGTTGAGCTGACTATTTTTCTGAGTTGACGTTATTTCTTCTGCTGAGTTGAACGTTGTGTGCAGAGAGGTGAAGCATTTTGGTTCGATGGAAACAGAAAATTACCGGGTAGAGCAATGAGGTGGAAATGTTTGTTTCCAGTCTGAACCCTACTTGATTTGCCATCAGACCTGCAGCAGTGTGGCTGCGCATTGGGACGTGGAGAGGCTGTACGGATGAGCAAAGCTGGGCGATGCCTCCCTTGGGTGGGGGTATCCTGTGGACTTGCCTTCTGGTGCCTGAGATGTGCTGCCCACCCTTTGGTAACCCGGCTCCAGAGGGGCCTGTGTCGTGGCTGGCTAGATCCTTCCCTGAGACACAGAAGGTGGGAGTCATCATCCTCGACTCCAGCCATGCTCGTGGTAAAATCCAGGTGCCTGCAGCCTGCTCAGGACCAAGCTCCTGCTTTGGAGATACCGGTCACGCTCCAGACCTGGGCAGGAGCCAGGGGGTGACAGTGTTTCTTGTTTAGTCAACTTGGTTTAAGAAGCTCAGGTTTCTAAGCCTGGGTAGGAGGTCAACACTTCAGTAATAATTGGCTGGTCTGACAGATGATGGTTTAGGAAACGTCTGTCATCCTGACCCCTGGAGAGCTGGAAATGTCCCCCAGCGTTTGTGGGTTTGGAAAGGCAGTCTCCTGGCTGTGTCTGCGATGGGGGACAGTGCTGCTTTTGTCTGAGAGCAGTTGAGGGTTTCAGATCACGGAGGGTTTGGTGTGGTTTAAGAATTTTAGTTTTGTTTAGTTCTGCTGCTTGTGTGGCAGTGGTTCAGAGGTGGCGCGGGGTCTGGCCGGAGCGGAGCTGTTGCGTTAGTGTTCAGCAGACCCCGGGGATCCCTGGGTTAGAGCCCTCTTCACACGTCAGGAGGGACACAGCTGGCGCTGGCATAGCTGCATAATTCATGGAAAGATGGAACTACTGCAGTGCTTATTGAAGAGGAGTGAAAGTAGGTCAAGTAGCTTCAGAGCTGGTATCGGCTTTTCTGTCCCTATGTACTGTTGTGATAACAGAAGCACCATTTTCTCTCTTTTTATTTTTTCTTTCCTTTATTTATGGATCCTGCATCCTCTAGCAAGGACAGCGGTGTACCTGCTTGTATGCAAACCGATTGTAAATCTTGGTGCGTGGAGATTTTAAAAGCATTCAGGACACCAAGATACCCTAGTCTGCTCTGGAGAGTTAGAGAGAAAATGCGAGACCACAGCTCCATTCGTGTTGGACTTTTCAACAACATTTGAATCTGTTGGTGTATTTTTTCAGAGTATCTTAAGACCTGTGTGTCTGTGCTTTACTGTCTTAGCTGGTAAATTCTGTAAGCCATTCTGAAACTCGTACATCCTACTGTATAGAGAAAGCGTGATGTGTTGCCACCTCTGAGCCTTCAAATGGTCTGATTATCTGCGTTCAACAGTAACGTTCTGTGATTAAGAAGTACAGGTGAGACCTAGAATTCCAGTTGGGAACTGGGAGTTGCCAAAATTTCTACCTTCCTTTCCCCAGCTCTGAGCTGCCTTTGAGACTTGAGCTTCTCAGTCAGCAATAGCGGGTGGCACCTGTGTGTTACCTGCATCCCAGGGCACTGCAGGGGTCTGCTGGGCTGTGTGCATCGCTGCTGTCCTGCCTTCCCGACCTGAACTCCTCGTTTAAGACATGCTCGGAAAATGTATCAGATGGTACTGATTTAATTCAAAATTTGTTTAGGGAGCAGGAGATGCTGTTGCTCGCCTTTATATACGTCTGAGAGTGCAGACTGGCCTCTTGGCCTTTCTCCTTTTGGCTTCTTTTCTTCTAGACCCGTGAATCTGTCTTTCTGAGCTGGGGTTTGATCCGAGGTCAACAGGGGCAAGAGGTGTCCCATCCTGTCTGTCTTAGGGACTGGTGTCCTGGAGCATGGATGGACTCCTGAGGCTGAAGAGGGCCTGTATCCCCGTGCTCCCTCCTTCTTGGTCCAATAGAGTAACCGCTAGCATAATGTGCAAAACCTGCTGGCGTTTGGAGAGGGAAACGGGACGATGCAGGTTATTATATGCAACGTCTTTGAATATATATGTATATACGTGTGCACACACAGGTTTGGTCCCTCCCCATTTTTTGGATAAATACATTGTTTAATAATTATTTACAAGGAATAACATAGGACATAACTTGCACGTTGATCTGAGCTTAGTGCCTGTGTGTGGGAGGGATCTCCACTGTATTGTACAGATGGTGTGTCTGGTTTCTGACCCTAAGAGGCTGTCACTGCTGGACTCCAATTAATCTGGGATGGTCAATCACAGACATTTTTTTTTTCTGTGGTTGTGTGACATACAGAAATTTCAGAAAGGATTTTATGTACAGACCCCCACTCTTCATATCTGTGATTTAAGTTGGACTTGAACTCTGCATTTCCAGATGTGGACCTTGCAAGCCACGTTTCTGCAGGATACCCCAAGAAACATCTGCCCTTGTTAGCTGTAGGAGTAAATTTTGCTCTTTGCTGTTCTCTGTACTTGGGATCACACCACGTTCCATCGGAGCAAGAGTACATCTCTTTAGACATTTATCACCACCTCCTAGTCAAGTATCTTGCATTTTTCCCTGGCTGTGGAGAACTGAGCAGAGCCTTCCACTTTGCGGGTTCAAACTGAAGAAATCAGTCGTACCTTCTGCCTTCTGTACACGTCAAGAATTGGAGACTAAGAGAGAAGAGTTGCACAAGTCAACAACTTCTGTTTTCATCCTTTGCATAAATGAGTGACTTTCAGCATGTACTGTGGAGGACAGCTGGACAGGATGTACCCAGGGAAAACCAGCTGCTGTACAAAGAGCTCATGGAAAAGACGTTGTGGTGGATTGGATGGATGTGATGGAGGTGGGGGTTGGCCTGCAGGGATGAATTTGTTTTGCTGTTCTGCTTGTTCGAGGAACTGACTTCTGAGCTGGTTTTGTGGTGTATTATATTGGGGAAAACTACAGACATCATCTTTGAGATTCAGGTGGATGTTCTTGCCTCCCATCGTGAAGGTACTGCCATTTGGAGAAGCCTCAGTAAAGAGAGGGCAAATGGCCAAGCCAGTCTCCAGTGGACTGTGGCGACCTAAACAGTCTTCTCTTTGAGTCCGTTTTGATTCCAACCTTTGTAAAATATGCTTGGAGTAAATCTGGACGAGCAGTTGGTCCTTCATGCCCAACATAACTGGTGCCTTTGCAGAGACAAGTGTGAATCAGTTTAAAGTGATTGTTTCAGATATCTCTTGCTGCAGCAGGATGAAGGCGGTTGTCCTCTCTGAGGAGTGTGAGGGCTTCTCTACAGTCCAGCTGGGTTTGTTTTGTCTCTCTGGTGTCCTAGGTGGGTATTTCATACCAGTGGAAGATGGGACAGGTGTTTCTCTGGGACCATTGGCCTAACTCCTTGCAGCGTCCTTAATTTTCTGTAAGCATCCTTTCAGAACTTACAGAAAATTACCTCTTGGCTCCTGAGAGTCCGTGGAGAAAACCGTGCCCCACGCAGCCGTGACAAAGGAGGCCAACCTTTAAAGTCTCACCATACTCTTAGACCATGGAGCATGGGGACCTTCAACGGGCAGCTGCTTTCACTGGCTTGTAGGAGTCTGATGTCGTAAAGGAGGGATGCTTCTGAAATATGTCACCGTTGGTTGACTTAGTCTCCTTATGGGCTCTGCTTTGGTCACCACATTTAATAGCTGCATCTCTCTGGAAAAACAATCTCTGTCCTGCAGTTAGGCGATTTCTTTGTCTCCCGTCTGTTCTTGTCTGCCACAGAAAGAAAAATACTGCCGGGTACATTTGAGACGGATGTGATGCAGCCCAAAGTTGTTTGTAGGTTTTGTGGTGGTGGTGGTTTTATCATTTATTTATTTAAATCCTAAGTAGAAAGTAAATCCTCAAGAAGTTGGAGAGCTTTTAGCCTTCCTGGACTAGGGTTGGAATTTTATGATGTATGGAGGTTTAAATTAGAAAAATAATTTGTGAGAGTGGTTGAAAAAAAAAAAGTTTCACGTAGTTGAAATAACAGAGCTCATGATGTGCCTCTCTCAAGTGTTTCCAACAAGCATCTGAGCAAAACCATAAGTTGGAGAGACCACCAGTCCTAGATTGGTGGATTCAGGATGGAAGCTAGTTTTTGGTTTTGTTTTGGTTTTTTAACTTTTTTTTAAAGTTCTGCCTTAGAGACCCTAAGAAAAACACAGCAGTGATGGTCCATGTGCCTTGAGGCAGCAGCATGTCACTGACATGCAGATGCTTGGCTAGCGAGTTGAATGCGATTATTCATGTTTCTGACTGTAGCACAATACAATTGGAAATAATCATTGCTGTTGCTGTAAGAAATGACTTAAGATTCCAGATGGTAAAATACAGTTCAAACCATCAGATGCTACATTGCTCCCAATGAGAGGAGGTTGCTTAGGTGAAATTTGGAAGAAAAGTCTGTAGCTCACTCATTTCTTACGCCTGAGTGCTGTGTGAGTGCGTTACACCTTCCTGTGTCGTGGGATAGCAGCACCTTGTTTTCCCGGGGTGTTCACTACTTTTCCTGGCTGAAGTGATACACAACCAGCCCTGGGTAGTAATCACACTGTCCCGCTCACTTGCAAAAGGAGAGAAGCGGATCCCATCCCAAAACTTTCCAGCAGGCTACGGGAAGCTTAACTGCCTGTTAGCCGTTGTCAGATACTTCCCATGCCTGCAAAAATGGCATCTGTGAAAGTAACGGGTGGATTGTCGTTCCACTGAGGGATTTTTGTGTAATGATGGTGATATTGTATCTCAGTATAATTTTCCAAACTATTTAAGGTATATATTTGGGTTCTTTTGTTGGTTTTTGTGGATGTGCTTGTGTCTGTTTGCTGTTCTTTCTTGGCTAGCTGACCATGGCTCAGGAGACATCATGTTTCCGAAAGAGTCAGCATTCTCGGAGGGGTTATTTGGATTAATTAGCTCAGTTTTTTCTGGTGTTATTCTGAAATGCTTGAATCCAGGGTAAGCATTGAAAACCCAGCCGTGGTGGGTTCAGCGGCGGTGCTGCAATCTGGCTTATGTCCAAATCAAAACGAGTTTGGGATTAATGTGCTCGGTTAAACTTGGTACAGGCTTCACCCTGGGGAATTGAAAGGTTTCCTCCGTGTCAAGGACAGGGTTAATCAAAATCCATCCTAACTCGGTAGTTTACCAGGGGAGCTTAATAATATTGACATTATAAAAGCCAAACCCCGCTGAAGTCAGGGAGACTCTGTGCAGGCTTTGAGTGTGTGCTGGACCGAGTCTTGAGGGCTTTGGAAGGGGCTGTGCCGTCCTCCGTGCCGCGTTCGTATCTGTAGTGTAAACTTCTGGAGAAGCACAGAAAGCCAGAGCAACGCTGGGGAGAACTTCTGCCACTTGGTTGTGATGACAGAGAGTAAGTGTGCTTTTGCTTTTAGTCTGAGTAGATGAGAGATACAAAACTAAATAATTTCCTTCCTTTGACATGTTTTCTGTAACTCTTCTTCATGCCTAGGAGTCTGTCATTGGATGTAGTTAAGCCTCAGGACAGCTTACACGGGTGAGAGCAAAACGTATTTAGTTCTGCCTCTCTTGAAAGGATGCTGTTGCCCATCAGCTTATTGGAAGCAGAACTTTTTTTGTGAGAGCACCCACATTTTCAGCCCTCTAGAAGAAAAATGGAGCATTTATTTTGGAGACTTTATCCAGTGAAATTTAAACTAGGGTCGCTATTTTATTAGTGTTAGCCAGCAGGGTCTGAAAATGGGTTTGTAAGTAACAGAGAGATTGAGGTAGAAGCGTTACAACCTCCATAGGCTATTGGAAAGACTTGGTAGAAACACGTTTGGGCCAAAGTCAGAAGCCGTGTTTTCACTCTGACGTTACAAACACTGCCGAGTGGTGTTAAAACCCTGCAGTTTGCACGGAAGCTTTCTTGTTAGGATTGACATTTAGCGTTCTTTTGGCTGATTGACCACGGATCAGTTTCTAAAATCCCATTGTGTCGAGCAGCTTTTTTACCAAACTTGTGGAGAAGTAGAATATGTTCTCATTGGCCGTAGTGTGAATAGGAGCTTTCATGAGAGACTTCCTACAAGAACCCAGCACTAGGCCAGGTTGCGAAGGAGAGCTGATTTGCTTGGACCTTTTTGACTCTGCAGGTTGGTTTTATTCCTGTCAACTGTAATGCTGAATGCCTCAACTTTGGGGCTTCTTTGACTCCTGCAGCACTCTTAATGAAGTGAACCAAAGAGGAGACAGGTAGCTGCCTACAGCATCTTTCTGGCCTTGCTTCATGTCTGATAACTTTCAATTTTTGCATAAAAAATCCACCAACTTTTCTCTGCTTCTTCCCGCAGTCCTTCTTCTTCATGCCAAGGAAACACTTGTTTTTCAAGGGTTGTGGCATCCCTTCAGTTTGGTGCTAACAGCAGGGCTTGGGGAACTAACACTGCCTGGCCCGGAGCTTCCCAGTGTCTCCCTGGTCCTTCCCAGGAGGTCTGTGGGCCTCTGGCCGTGGCCATCCTTCCCGCGCGGGTCCAGCTCACCAAGCTTGCGATGAGCAACCTCCTGTCCCGACTGCGTGTGACCCTGTCCTTGGCCCGGCTGCGGTGCCTGGCACCAGCCATCCGCCTGCCTCCTGCCAAGCTGGACCCACAGACGTTTTCATTTCTGACAAAGGGCAACTGTTTGGAGGAGTTGTTGTCTTGCTTGGTGCTCCTAATCCCTGGAATAACTGCTGTGACAAGCGTAGTAACCAACTGCAGCGAGACATTGGTGCCTTTCCAGTGCTGGAATCGCGGTGACCTCCCGAGCCCATCATCTTGTTTTGTTTCTGCTTTTAAAACTTTTCAAAAGCAAGACAGGGAGTTGGAAATTCCACGTCCTGGACAAGTTAACAGGAGCTGTGGTCCCTAAGGTCCATTTGAAAATCCTACTTTTAACTGGTTGAGGAGCATCCAGCCCTCTTTAGCTATTTATTTTACTTTTTAAGTCATACGTTAAGCTCCACAAGTCCCATTTTAGGCATCTCAATCTTTGGAGATTATGTACCCAATTTTGGCCAACATTCCCAGCCTTAGGGGGATTTGGATGGCACAGCTTAAAACCGGAACGGCAAGAGGAGGCGTGTGTCTGACCACATCTGTGCGGACTCGGATGAGCACTAAACACAGGGACTCGCATCTGGTCGGTTGCAGAAGCGGGGACTGGGCGTGAGTTACGCTTCATCCTCTGCGGACACTGCTCTGTGTGGTTACCCTTCTGTCTTCTGTTAGTACCCCGTGCACGAGGATGTAGTGCAGGATTTAGGCAGGCTTCTTTGTATTTTCAGGACACGTTCACCCTGTGGATTTCTGTCCTCATCCATCTGCAGCAGTGCAGTAGGTGTACTGCAGTAATGATGGATTTGTTCTGATTGCCTCAGTTTTACATCAGAAAATTCCCATTTGAGATCAATGCTGAGTCCGTGTTCCAGGTACGCATTTTCTGAGCTGCTTTCTTGTCATGGAAATCGCTGGGGATTTTGATTTACACTGAAAAATTCCTGATAGAAAGTGTAGGTTTTTTGATGCTAAAAGTAATCATTGCATTCTAGTTACTGAGCCTGAAGATGGGCTGTGCTGCTTAAAGGAAAACTGCGTTGTTCGCGTGTGGCAAATTAGCTAAATGAGCAAAATCTCTATGAAAGTGTCTGTCACTCTGTCCAACTTGTCATTTGGTTACTTGACCATTTCCCCGGATATTTGAAAAGAAGATAAGCGGGAACTGCGATCGCAGTACAGGGCAGGTGGCATCACAAACACATGCTGGAAGTTCAGCCAAGCTCCAGCACGTGGGGTTTTGGGTGGATGGTGATGGTACGTCTCTGTCTAAACCCCTGGAGCTCTGCAGCTCCGCACCGGAATACAGCTGCAGGGGGTACTTGGTGCAGAGCCGGGGGGGGGTATTTCCTTGCTTCCATCTTCTTCCCGGCTGCTCGAACCCCCCATCCTGCAGCTGTGGGAACAATGGCACAGATCTGCTTTCATACTACAGCTGGGGAGAAACAGGCTTCTTGTGTAAGAAGGAAATAATTAATTCAAATTTGCTTTCTCTTTTGATATAGGGTAAGAAAAACAAAGTTTCCAGGGCAGGAAAAGAGACAGAGGGAAGAGTAGAGATGGGTTTAGTCGCTTTATTGGAATAAACCACATCAACAGTTAAATTATTTAACTCTATGAAGTTATCGTAACTATCAATATAGTAACTTGAATATGAAATGTTGTTTGGAAACAAGGATGGAAAGAGTTTGCTCAGAAAATCAAAGCTTACATTTTGCCTTCCTGGTAACAACTCTCTGCCTTTATTCCTGCCTTTCTGAACAAGATTTAGCTCTCGGTGGTTGTGCCTCTTCCTGCCCAGCAGCTGGCAGGAGGTAGGCAGGAATTGCCTGTTTGCTGGTGCCTCCTCGGCATGCTGCTTGTCACCGACCTTTTTCCATCAAAAGAAAAACTTTTTATGGTACAGACAGAATAGAATGGTGGAGCGGTTAGATAGCAACTGATTCACGCAGCTTCCAGCATAGGCTGCCTGCAAGACAGCTGGCAAGTCTGGAGATCGTTTCTTTTCATTTTTTTCTTTTCTTTTTTTCTTCTGTTCTTTTCCCTTTTTTTTTTTTTTTTTTTTTTTTTTTTTTTTTTTTTTTTTTTTTTCCTTTTTTTTTTTTTTTTTTTTGTCATCTCACTGCCTTATTTATTATTCCTTGCTCTTTAGTAAGCATATCCCATGGAGAACCCCGCTCAGTGCAGTGTTTCATGATTGCACTCAGAGGGGTGCCGGCTCTGCCTCCGCAGGCTGCTGTGTCCGTCCCACCGGTGCTGTGTTGTAGCACCAGCAGTAGTTTCTCAAATTATTCCTATGGGCAGTGGAGGGATGCTGTAGGGAGCAGCAAATTGAAAATCTAAAGCTAGGTGTGTTGGAGATCAGGAAAGCCCAGGGCAGGCACAGCACAGAGGTGGTGAGAGGAGCTGTTCATCAGGCTCGTCGTCCAGCAGGTGAAGGGTTCAGGACATGCAGCTGCTCAAAGCCCCAGAAGTGCTGAAGCAGAGTGTTGCGGGGGAGCTGACGTGCAGCAGATGAAACCGTTTGAACCAGAGCTGCTCCAGGCAGTTGGCCTTTGGACCTGGCCTCGTTGCCCCTGCAAAACCTGGGTTCCAAATAAAACCCGGTTGTGGTCATGGTTGAGTCTGCCATCGCGTCCCACTGAGTAGTGTTTGCAGCTGCTGGGTGACAGATGGTTGCGTTTATCAGCGTGGAATCGGCTGTAATGTGCTTATTCCTCTGGCTGATAAGCTCGAGAAGCTTCATGTGTTTGGTTGAATGCCTCGTGTCTGCCCTGCTCGTTCGGCTGCACCCTGGACAAGTGAGTAGTGGCTTGATCTGATGCCCAGGAGAAGTGACCGGAGTCCCAGGGATGGGTTTGACAGAATCTCCCCTGTACGCAGGGTAGTCAGAAGGACCCGTGTGCCTTAGTTGTGCCCTGCAGCGGGAACTGTCTGTGATGCTGTTAATGCTGCTTGAAAGTGGGAGACTCGGGCTTTTGGCTTATTTTACAACCCACAAGGTGTGAATGAGCTAATTAATTAATGAAAAACTGAACATCTGCATGGCATTTTGAGATGATAAGTGTTGAAAATACTTGTGCGTTCCCTACTAATTCAGTGAGAGTATTGCTGCATTTGAGTGAGTAATTTGGGGCACCTTGAAGCAACCATTGAACTCTTCTGTCCTACAGATTTTGGGCATTGTTCTGTTCCTCCCATGGACAAATCCTGGTGGCCTCAGTAGGAACAATGTTTGCCCGAGTGTGTTAATTTGGGTGTTGGCTAAAGACACACTTGAACAGGCAGTTTTTGTTTTCATATGTCACAACCAACTTGTTTTTCATAAATATAAATAATTGGCTCTTTATTTGTTTTTGAATAAATTAAATGATTACCTAAATTTTTTTTCTCTTTAGATTAGTTGCAGTTTTCCGTTATGAGCAAACTCTCGGTTGCCACTGGTTCACACGGAAGATCTTGCCTGTGTTGATAGAAAACCAGCTACAAGGGAGGCGGTTGCTGGGGGCGTGGGGGTACGGAGCGGCGGCTCTGGGGAGACAGGGCTGGGGAGTGCTCTTCAGACTCTCGGTTCTGCATGTTACCAGATCCTGCTTGAAGCCTGATGTATTTTGTGCAAAATAGAAAGAACTGTGTAAATGAGTGATTAGAATGACTCTGCTATATGAGAAACATTGAATTTTATGCCTCAGCTGGAGAAACTTATTCTTAATTGAAGCTGTGGGCAAGTGTATGTCATTTTTGGTTTAACGTTTTCCCTCACCCTCGCACCCCCCCACCCCCAATAAAATCCTTTGTGGAGTCAGATTGTTGCTGTAGCCTTTGTGAACCCCTCTCTTCTAATGTTTAATCAAGTGCTGAAAAGAGAAATTTACGGACTATTTAAAATGTGGAAAAATTGCTTCCCAATATTTTTGACAGAGAGAGACTGAGAACACACAGCATTGAATCATCAGGAAAATTGAAGATTTCCCCTGAACAACATTGGGATTTTACAGCAGAGGACTTGAAAGACCTTGGAGAAATTGGACGAGGCGCTTATGGTTCTGTCAACAAAATGGTCCACAAACCAAGTGGGCAAATTATGGCAGTTAAAGTAGGTGATGCCCATCCTTAACGTTTGTACTTCAGTCCATTAGGGATGAAATGTGATGGAGAATTAATGTTCTTCCATCTAGCACCCATCTACTGCTCTTTTCTATTGATTTCCAGTGTAAAGGCTGCTGTTTACTGCAAATGCGTTGTATAATGGGCATATTGTCAAGTGATGTGTGAAGCTCTGGTAATTGCTTGTGAACATGCCTGTCAGGAACCCACTGTTTTGAGGGGATCACATGTCTCTGGAGACTGATAATGGGGCATGGGCGTTTCACCTCTGGGTCACTGGTTCAGATACAGCCTAGGTTGGTGGTAGGCACAAGCTGACATCTAATAGCTTCTTGGTATCTTGTGAAATCAGGTAGTGACTTAAAATGTACATTTATGTAAGCATGTGCCCATGGCCTAGCCTCACCGGGAGCTGGAGTGGAGTGGGCATCTTCTAGGGAGCGTTTTGCTCTTCCTGGTGTACGATGGGGTGTCTTTGCTTTGTGCTTACCATGCCGGACCTGCTCTGGAGATGGAAAATGTAGTAGTTTTCAGGACTATTTTCTACCTTACGCTGCCCAAAAACTCGCCTTAAAACCAGAAACAACATGCAACTTCATTTCCCAGCGGGGCGATGCAGAGTGGTTGCTGTCTTGCTGCAGCAGCGCTGCTCCCTGGGCATCTCTGAGGAGCTGCTTGGCCATCGCGCTGGGCACCAGCTGCTCTCTGTCTCTCTCTCTTCTTTGCTTGCTGCTGGCTCGTGGCATCAGTCTTTTAACTCTGCTGATGAAATCAACTGTCAGAGCTCGTGTGGCTCCAATGGAAGAGTAGAAGTGAGCTGTGTAGGAGTCTGTGTTGCTTTTTTTTCCAACTCTCTCTGTCTTCTTTGGAATATTCCCTGATTTGGAAACATTCACTCCTGCTGGCCTCGTGTGCCACATAGGCGTGTCTCAGTCCCAGAGTAGGTTTAGATGAGATGTGAGGAAGAAATGTTTTCCTGTGCAGGGGTGAGGCAGTGGCCCAGGTTGCCCAGAGAAGCTGTGGATGCCCCATCCCTGGAGGGGTTCAAGGCCAGGCTGGATGAGGCTTTGGGCAACCTGGGCTAGTGGGAGGTGTCCCTGCCCATGGCAGGGGGTGGGACTCCCCCTTTGGGTCCCTTCTGTGGTTCTGTGATGATTCTGTGGATGTCATACACACTTGTCTCTAGTGTGTCAGGTTACTGACACCATCCTTTGATTTTTCTCTAGTCAACATTTGCTTTCTCACAGCAGATCACTGGCCGGGTTTCTGAGTGTTTTGGATCACCATGCAGTGGTGTTTCAGCCTGGTTTTGAATCCCTGAAACTCTCCAGAGGAGCTAGAGGCTGCCTGTAGCCTTTGGTGGAACTTTCAGATGAGTTTGCAGATGGCAGGTTGAAAACCGGTGATGTAGTGTAATGATGCCTGGGCACCTCCAGCTTCTCAAACCCAGGCTGTGTGGCCAGGGTAACGATAGATTTGCTGCTATAATGATGATAGCCATGGGTAAAGGAAAGGGCACACCTATAGCTGAGCGAAGCCCTGTAGTGGGTACAGCTGTGCTGAGAAGGCACTTTGTGGAACTAGCTGACATCACCAAGCAGGGGACACGTCTGCTGGCCCAGGAATTCTGTTATCCCAGACTGGGTTTGCACAAGGGATGTTCAGGGTTGTAGGCTAATGTTACCTTTGTCAGGGGTCTGTGATGCAGGTACAGCTCCTGTCTGGGAGGCAGAAGGCACTAATGCCGTGCTCTCGAAGCACAGCTGGAGCTGGCATTGCACAGCTGGTTGAGCTGGCCTTCCCGAGGGAAGAGATGTGGGCTGAGCCCCAGGGTGGTGCTGGGCTTGGGGACTCATTTTTGAACAAATAAAACCCAGTAGGTTTACAGTGTCTGAACTTTGGAATGTCAGCTGTGGGCTGAGGTGGTGCCACCTTCTTTTCTCTGAACCCGCTCTCCCTGGGCGGGCATGGCTTGGCCTGCAGGAGAAGGATGGTTGGAGGGTCTGGGCAACCGCATCGTTTCTAAAATGTTAGTGGCAAGGGGCTGTTTGTCCCACTGGGGATAAGACATAAAATCGAGCAAAGGCTGACCTGTGGGTGGAACAATAGAAGAGGTCTCCAAGGCAGCAGCAGCTGTTCCACAGCTTGGATGGTGCAGTGATTTGAGATGAGGTTTCAGGATAGGGCTGAGCCTGGACTATCGACTAGTTCATCCCAAACTACTCAGGCTTTTTCTTTCCCAGATTGCTGTTGGGGCAGCCGAGGTTGTGCATTATCTTCCTGTTCCTGCTCTATCTAAATCTGCCCTACGGGCCATCTGTGTTGGGCTGTCCACCTCCTGCTCTCTGTCTCCCTAAAGCCTGTGTTGTCTGACAGCTCCTGGGGCCGTTGCCTTCTGAAGCCCCAGCTCCCCACCTGCCTTCATGGAAACCAGCTGCTCCCCACGGCCTCTCCTTGCTCTGCAGGCAGGAACTTTTTTCCTTCTCCTTCAGCATAATGCCCTCCTCTAAGAGAAGGTTGAGAAGGGTTAGAAATGGGATGGTGGTTTGAGAAGAAAACGTGTCAGTCTAGTGATTTGAGGTGTCTTGGGTGTGATCTCAGTGACACCTGCTTGCAGCTCTGGTGTGGCACCACGGTGTGTGCAGGGCTGGATTGCCAAGCTGGTGTCTCTGGTTATTTGGTGGTGCTGCTGCTGTCCCTCTCCTGTGCTTCCCCAAGAGCAACATCGGTGCAGCAGGTGCATCATCCTTGGAAGGATGGTCAGCAGTAGAAAGTCGCTTGATGGAGGCTGCAAGCCAAAAGCTGTTGGCTGTTCTGTGCTGATGAGCGAAACACAGAGATGGCTCCAGAAGCTGCTAATTAGATGCAGAGAAAATTGGTATGGTGCCCTCCCCCACCTGCTTCTCCATCCTTCACCACTACCCAGATTTCCACAACCGCTGCTGAAGATTTCTAGCACAGTTGGGTGTCATCCTCCCCCACGTCTGCAAGGTCCAAGTCCTGTTTGCAGCTGCCCGTCGCCAGGCTTGCAGCCCCTGTGGCTTGCCAGCCCCTTCTGCTTTGGACAGATTCAAACCCTCCTTGCTGTACAAGCGTGCTGCAGTTGCGGTGTACAGAGTGGGTGAAACGCTGCTCTTTCCCCCGCGCTGGAGTCTTCCTGAGCTGGTGGCAGCTCCTGCAGTGCCGAGGCAGCCTGGCCCCCCCGGGCACGCACCCTGCTCGCCTCAGCCTGAGCATACCCCCAAATCCTCTTTCCAGCTCCTTCCTCTGGCTTTTTCTAGCCTGTCGTGCCTTGGCACAAGGGACAGTCTTTAGTTCCTTGAAGCGTGGTTTAGCTCAGCCTTCCACTTTCTCCCTGCTTGGTGCGTCTGGCACCCGGGCTCCCCAGCTCCCCGAGCGCAGGCTTTTTGCTGCGCTTCCTGACGGTCTTTCTTACCGCCGCAGGAAAATCGTTCCTGAGTGCTGAAATATCATCGAGATGACTTGAGATCTGCAGGAGGAGGCATCTTTCATTGTTCCCTTTTATACGTTTTGGCCTTATCAGCCAGTGTACAGATCCTGGCAGGTGTAATCCTGGCTGCTCTGATGAGGGTGTCTAGCTGCTTGCACAGGCAGGGCTGCCAGGCCCCTGCATGAGTCAGAAAGCTTTCATCTGTGCTCCAGCATCAGCCTCAGAGGAGGAAAATGAGCCGAGTGAAACTCCTGCAGCAAAGCTGGGTGATGAGCTCTTGTCCCCCGTCCTGCTCCTCCCTCTCCTTCAGCCTTTATCTTTCTCTGCCTCTGTGAATATCTATTTAAATAACAAAATACCATTATGTGCCTCTCCAGGAACAGGCTGGAGACTGGAGCAGGAGCAGGGACCTGCCAGCCGGGAGGCTGCTGGCTGCAGCAGGAGGCTTCACAGGCAGGCAGTTGCAGTCTTTGGTGCAATGCTTCTGCAGCCCTTGCCCTGTCTGCCACAGAGAGCCTCTTCCTAGAGCCACCAGAGAGGAGGGGGAGAGGATAAAGGAAAGAGGGGTCCAGTTCAGAGGATTTGTATTCAAACGTTTCTGATTTTTGCCCTGTCAAACGTTGTATTCTGTTTTCCAAATCGTAATGAAAGACAATCCTCTTATTCATTAGGTCCCTTCCTCTCTCAGCTCTTCCTAGAGATGCAAATTCCCTGTTTGCTCTGGGTCAGCTGGCATTGCAGTCTTCCTCTCGCTGAAGAAAACCCTATTCATTTTCTGGAGGATTTATTGATGTATGAGGTTAAGACTCTTCCAGGTGGGAAAAAGAACAGCCCAGTTTTGTCCAGTGCCCGCTCTGTCTCTGCAAATTCACAATTGCAAGGCCAGTTTGTATGTTGACTCCTGACCTCCTTGGCAGGTTTCTCTTCCAGGCTTGTTTTCCTTGAAGAAGTCCCTGTCCTGGCTGGGGTTTGCCTGCAGCACCAGCACCAGCCCTCTGCGGTATTGCCCACTCCGGCTTCCAGTTCTGCCCCATGTCCTTTGACTTTGCTTCTGGTTTCTCATTTTCTCTTTAGTCTGTTTTTGCCCAGTCTGTGGCAGTTCAAAAGTGACTTGTGAATAATCTCCCTGGTGTCTTTGCTCTGTGGAGAGCCCTGGTCCCTTCTCAGGACCTGCTCCACTGCCGTCACTCCTGGTTTTATCCCTGAGGATTCACGGTACGTGCTGTTCTCCAACCCCCTTTTGTATTCGTCCTCCAGCGTCACAGCGTGGTGTTGTCCCAACTGCTCCAGCGGCTTGTGCGTCTTGTTTCATGAGGGCACCACGAATCCGAGGAATAGGACTGGCTTTGGCACATTGGAGGAGCCGTAGGGAATTCCCGTTTTATTTGGGTGAGATGGTTTCTTGGGAGGCTCACCCAGCAGCTGGGGGGTTTCCTTCTGTCCTGAGGTTTCTCTCTGGCACTGGTGATAGCTTACACACAAAGAAAAAAGTGCTTTGAAAGATCTTTGGCATAGTTGTTTTTTTCCAGACTGGTGTAAAAATACATCAATGAAAAAAAGCCCAAACTGGAACGAAGGCTGGGGAGTGTTCTCCCTGTTGGAGCAGGACGCTCTGCTTTTTACTTAAATACCGTCTGTAGTACCTGCTGCTGGTTCTGTTAGCCTGGGTGCTTTAAAAAGGCCTCTCGAAGGCTAGGGAAATTTCTTGGTTGAAGAGTTCACAAGATAAGTGAATAGCCCAGGCATGGCAGCGATGTCCTGCGCCCCCCCGCTGCCCGTCAGCCCCCAGCCCCGCAGCCAGGCAGAACAGGGAGAGCTGCTGACATGGGGAGCTCAGCGTTAGTAGCTTCTGCCAATTCCTTTTCAGCCAGTTCAACTGGTTGAAAAATATACCTTTGAGGGACGAGTGCAATGGTTTGTGCTTCAGTTGACCTTCAAGCTTCTTGTCATGGCCCCATGGAAATGTCTTGCACCTCTTTTCATTGGGATTATTTTTCTATCAGGAATAGTTACAGCTAGGAGAGTGGGCCAGCGGGGGAGAGGGATTTTTTGTTCACAATCCTTGTGCTCGGGTTTCCCCCACCCCAAAAGATGTGATTTTCAGCCATACGCCACAATTTTCTGTATCTTCCAGTCTCTGTTGCATAAATCAGTTTAGCTGATTTGGCCCTGCTCTGCAGCGTTGCCCAGTCTAGTCTCCAGTCCCAGCCTGTATCCTCAGGTGGTGTTGCTGGTTTCTTGTTTTCTTCTTAGTCTAGCAGTATTTTTGACCAGCCTCCAGGTGGTCTTCCACTTCTGCTCTGAACTTGTCTTTAGAAAATCAGAAGCAATTTCAGGATGGATTGGGCAGTCGGAAAAGCTGGCCAGCGCTCTGTTCAAAGACAAAATTCAGCAGGATGTCAAGCCTGGGAGGTGTCCATGGAAGATCCCTGTTCTTCATGGAGAAGCCAGTAAGCTGTGGAGCCGTTTTTTGTTCAGAGCACAGTGCCTCTTTCACATTATTTTGCCTTGCAGTCGGTGCTTGCTCTCATCCGTAGCTTTAAAACAGATGTCTGTGTCTTTGCCATGCCCAGGTTTTCTCTGATGGCAGTCTCACAGCTCAAGTACGTTGCTAAGTATCAGATTTCCCTGAGAGCAGAAATTTAACATTTATTTGTACCTCCGTAATCTCTCCATCCTTACTTGGAAGCCTGGTAGCCCACAAAAGCCCCCCAGAATGACACGTTAGTGTGTTAAGCTCATTCAGGGGGCAAAGGTCTCTGTCCGTCTGATGTCCCGTGTGGCTTCTGGAGAGAAGTCTTGGGACGTTTTGCAAACTGGCTTTATTGCAAATCATCATTTCCATTCTTTGCACCATTAGGTAAGTCTTCTAAGTTGACACCTTGTGGTTTGTGGAGCAGAATTTTCAGCTTCACTCATCCGTTTGGGTAGCTGGCTGAGAGTTGAGGAAACCAGTGCTCCCAGCCCTGCTGCTGGTAGTACACTGGGAAAGGAGTGAACGGCCGAGGGCTGAAAGGCAGAGGTGAGAGACAGCGAGGACATCCAGGAGCTGGAAACGAGCCGTGATCAGTGCAAGACCTGACGTACTTGTGTCAGTGCTGAGTGTGTTTCAGATGGGTAGATAAACATTCTTGTCCTCAGCAGCCAGTGGGCAAACCCTCTTTTGATGTCCTCAGTCCCTGCGGTCCCCAGGGAACAGCAGCCCTGCGGTGGCACTGCCAAGCGCTGCTGTGCTGAGCTTTCTGCCGAGGACACAGGTGAGCTCTGTACCCAGGGCAGCGCTGGCTTGTGGCTCGACTCAAGGAGCTGGTTTTCAGTTTGGTGTTTATGGCTTTTTAAATTTTTATTTCCTTTCCTTTTTTTTTTTTTTTTTTAACTGGTTGCTACCCACTGCACCTGAATCTTTTCATGTGCTTACTGGGGCTGGGTGTCTCTGTTTGGGGTCTGGTTTCTGGGATCTGTCTGGTTTTAGGTTAGAGAGTGATCCAGTCCACAGTCCTTTTGTGTCCGTGCTGCCCAGGGCATGGCTTTCACAGCTCTTGTTCCTGGTATCAGAAAGCGTTGTCCTACCTGCGTTTGTATTAACAGGGCTGGAGAGTTTTGTCCTGGAGGATTTAATGCAGTTTAAGTTGGAGGCCAACAAGGAACCATTCAAAATGTGGCTTTCCAGAAGCCTCTACTACAAAAGCCACTTTTTCCCTGGGTGGCTTCTTTTGGCCGTGACAGTGACTACATGCGGTAGAGTGACCAGGCAGAGAGATGTAAGACCTACAGCGAAGTCAGACCTGTCCGTCCCTGTCCTAAATGGTGTCCTCAGGCTATTGCCTCGCCTTGTGTCTTCCTTCCCTGCCGTCCCCCGTCTTCTTGGGGGAGTCTGTCTGCGGGAGCTGCTGCGTTGTCTTGCACTCTGCCTTGGAGTCAGGGACCAGATGGTCGTCACGGCTCGTGTGCCGTTTGGGTAGTGCCTGCTGTTGGCTTCGGTCACCTTTTGCTGTCTCTTCCTTGTTTTGCTGATGAACGCTCATTCCTTAGCTGGTGAATGGGGACTGCTGGTGTGCTCCAGCCATTGTTTCCAGCCTGGGCTGACCCCCGCTCAGTGCTGTGCTGCATGCTGCCCTTGATAGTTTTCCCCTCCTCTTGAATTTGCCAGTCTCCAGCACTCTTGCATGAGACCTCCCAGTCTTGCATCGTGTCCTTACCTTTCCTCCCCGAAGCAGTGTTTGTTGAGGAGTCCATGCTGGCTTTTCTAGGTGGCCTTTGGCTCTGGTGGCTGCCTGGATGCTCTGCGTTATAGCTGACCCCCAGTCCATCCTCTGGGTCCTCTGCCTGCCCTTTCTCTTTCTCCCTGGGGAGATCGTGTTTGGAAAAAGGAGGAATCTTTGGGTTGTGTTGTTCTGGGGTGCCGTTAAAATTGCCTCCTCCACACAACACGTGTTTCACGTGCTTTCCAGAGCTGGAGAGGTGACAGCAGAGAAGGAAATGTCAGAGGTGGGAGGAGAGGCTTTCAGGAGAAGTTGTGAGGTTGAGGAGCACGCTGCAGGGATGGCTGCGATGGGATTGTGCAGGTGCAAGGAGAATGCAGAGGGGCCGGAGAGACCAGGAAAGAGGCTTTTTGGAGACAGAGATGGAGTTGGCACAGAAGGGAGATGCGAGTTAGAGTATGGAGAAAGGCTCCTTTTGGTGTTGCTCCTCACCGAAGAGGTGAAGCTTTCAGGGGAGTGGGTAGCGTCTCAGTGAGAGACTGAACTGTGCCTCATAGGTCCCACCGGGGTGGCTTTGGCATCCGTCATCTTCTCTCAAGGGCAGAGCAAGGGCATTATCATTTCACCCAGGGCTGATGGTGTGCCACCTAGAAAGAGATATTTGATCTGCTCAGCCTTTGATATCTCAGCCGGAGGATATAGAGCTTTGTATGATGTAGACATAATAAGACAAGGAAATAGTAAAGCTTGCCAGGCTTTCTTCAGTGATGAGACTGAACTTCTGTGAAATAGCCTTGAACCAGTGACCTAGAGGTGAAGATTTTTAGTTTCGTTTCTAGTCCATTGAGCCATCTTCTTGCTCTGTTTGCAACTACAAAATCCCACCCGCTCAGTGGCATCGCAGGGTGTGGATGTTCTAGATTCTGGGGGTGCTGGGCAAGTCTCCGGCCAATTTTCCCGAGTAATCTAGAATCCCCTGGGAGGGAAAAGGGCAATATGAACCTGACAATTACTGGTCTAGGCCAAACTAGAGCTACTAGAACATAAAGATCAAGTGGTGAAATACCAAATATCAGGATACACCACAGGTAAGGACAATTATAGTGTTGGTACTGTCCTCTTTTTGTGTGGGTCATCACAAAATAATCTTAAGGTACATGATCATGTGCTGGTTCTGGAACGGTGTGGTATGAATGGCCAGCCTTGAAAGTACCTTCACGTACATAGCTCTGCGCTTGCTGGTGCTTCTGGTCTTGATGCCACCAGCAGTTGCTTATGGGCAGCAGTGACAGTGAGAGTGGGTGCTGGTATCTTGCAGATTTTTACCACAATCTTAAATAATTTTTCTTTCTTGGATAGCCAAGTAGTTTTTCTCCTCGAGGAGGGTCCAGGCTACCTCTGTTGCTTTGGACTTCTTGCTAAATAGTTTTTTCTTGGGTTTTTTCCATGATTTTTGAACATGAGTCACACCTTCAGGATCACAGTTTTCCCCAGCTGTGATTCAGGAAATTCATTAATTAATACAAGGTGTTAAGTATGTCTGTAAAATCATGTTAAACACTGCGGATGGTCTTCTCCGTCCTTGGTTTAACAAGCTTCATGTTTGAACATGTGCAGGTTTCTATTTTCAAATTTGTGTTGTTCTTTCAAACCCAAATCAGACTTTTCTTTATATATGGTTTATATATAAAGTATAGTATGTGTATACATAATATATCCATAATATATGCATATATATATATACACGTAGCATTTTAATATATAATTTATATATTTATATATATATATATACACACACACATATATATATATAAAAAATATTTTATATAGTGTTAACATTCCCTAGGCCAGTACCAGGTAAAGAATTGTTAGTTTTATGAGAAGAGCTCACAGGACTGTTGCCCACCATTAGCATTGCCAGAACAATGTGTCCCCTCAGTTTATCCCTTTTCACCTCGCCAGCCATGGTGGAGGCAGGGTGGAAGGAGCCTTTTTGTCTTCTCTGCTTGTCTTAGAAATTTAAAACATAATGTTCCTTGGTTGAATTTCAAAGCAGCCCTCAAGCCGTATCTAACATGGCTAAGAACGGTGTGGGAATGTGTTTGGAAATGAAAGCCTGAATATGTTGGTTTGCTGTAGATCTCAATGAAATCTCTGCTCTTTAAATTCATTCTGGCATTTCATCTGAAAATGTTGATGCTCATGAGAGGACTGGGGATTTTATAGTCTGAATTAAATGGCTTTAGGGTTTTTTAGTTAGATTTCTTATTCGAGAGCACAGTTTAATTCTCTGGAGTGTTTGAGCATGCCTTGGGGATTGCCTGCACAGCCCTGGGTTTGGGGTCCCTGGCGTGTTTCTCCAGGAGCGGGTCTGAGGATACAGTAATGGCATGTAAGTGATAAAGTCTCTGCCACTCTTCCTCTTTCAGAGAATTCGGTCGACAGTGGATGAAAAAGAACAGAAGCAGCTTCTGATGGACCTTGATGTAGTAATGCGAAGCAGTGACTGCCCGTATATTGTTCAGTTTTATGGCGCGCTCTTCAGAGAGGTGGGCACTCCAAACTTGCTTCCTTCATAGCAAAGTTTGGTTTTTACCTTTTTAAAATTTTTTTTGTTTTGTTTTCAGTTTCTAACTTGCAATAAGGAGGAGAAAGTTAATTTATGTCAGGTTTCTTAGCTCTCCGCTTTTAGTCAAGGATATTTAACCAGACACGTGGGTGCTGCTGAGCTCAGACACGCTGTTCCCATTCATTGTTCTGTCTCTGCCTATTTCAGTCTCTCCATCTTTCCTGCTTTTCTTGTCTCTTGCTGAGCTCCAGGTCTGTGTATCCTGCCGGGCTGGGCACAGCTCTGTGGCACTGGGCTTGGACATGAGCGTGGTTCATGTCAGTGGCTGTGAGATGTGACCTGTGTCCCCGTAATGAGGGTGGCTGCTGTGATGGTCGCCACAGCTCCCTGCAGGGTTGTGTGATGTATGTGCGGACGTACCCAGGCTGTGTCAGAGCCTGGGCTGTCATGCATCTGCCTTGAAGTTGTTTGTACCTACAGATAAATCAGGGCAACCATGCTGGGTCAGACCAAAGCTCCTCGTGGGGTGTTCTGTCTCTGGCAGTGACCCACAGGCTCTGCTTGCTGAAGCATGTGTGATACCTCGCCACAGCCTTCAGTCGTGTGCAGCTGCGTGTCTGCTGAGCTACATGTGCTCTCTTTGTGCTGAGTGGTTCTTACTGGATTTCTTTTCCATGGAAGTGTCCAGTTTCCCCTTGAGTACATTTTTTGCATCCATGCTGCTCCCTGAGAGGTGCTTCCCTTGGCTGTCCACCCCTCATTTGGAAGCCCATCACCTTGACTTATTTTGAATTTTCATCCTGCAGTTTCGAGTGATGCCCCTAATTCTTTCCCTGGTTTTTGTATTTGAAGAGGTGGTAAGCAGTTGATCTTTATCCATCCTCTCCAGGCTGCTGAGGGTTTTATGGACGGTTGCCATATTCCCCCTTTGCTGTGTCTTACTTACTGAGCCTGCTTAAATGCCAGCCTGTGTCATACACAGAACCCCTTCCAGACCTTTGATCATCTTTCTTGCTCTTCTTTGCATCCTTTCCAGTTCTACTCTGTCCTTTTGGGACAGAGACCAAAATTGCATGAATTGAAATGCTTCTTGAAAGGAGCAGTATCTGCAACAGCTAGCCTAGGGGCTGTAATTTTGCTTGGCCCTTTTTTATGCACCTAGACAGTGTGTGCTGTGGAGTGAGTTATTAATCGGGATGCTTCCGTGAGTGCTTCCAAGTGAAGATCAGAATTAGAGCATTGAAAGCTATGCCAGCTGACCACATTCAATCCTGATGTACTTTAGCTGTTCATGGGTGGGAATATGATGTTAATCACGGCACGTTCGTGACTGTTTTAGCATCTACTTACTGTAATTTAAGGTAGATGTTATACTGAAGGGCCACAGAAGGTGTCCTATCTCCTTGTGCTTTGCCGAGGCCTGTTGCGATCTAGCTTCAAAGGACCGCTCAGGACGGTTGGGAAGCTGGCCTTCTCCTTGCAGCCCAGACCGTCTTGTGCTGTGGACGGAGGCCAGTCATCAGTCTGAGCTGAGTCTGTTCAGTACAGGCACAAGAAGAGGAATATAGCACTGGTGAGCAGCATGGGATCACAAGCACTTGGTCCATTTGCAGGAGCAAGAGTTTTGGAGGAGGTCAGTGTCGAAACCTGACTGCAGCATCCCCTTCCTCCAGAGAGCAGCAGCTCCTGCAGCTCTTCTGCGGGAGTGGATTATTGCCCGTCCTGTAGTTGCTCTGGTGTTGAAGCTGGTACAATGTAGGGGAGTAGACTTGTAGCCTTGCGTGTTTTCCCCTACTGCAGCCCGAGTTCAGTACACCTACTCAAGGGAAGAAGGAAAATAGAGATGTACTGGCCATTAGTCATCTTTGCATATTGTCAGGCATAGCAGCCTGTGCAGTCTTCTGGGGCTTTACTGGGAAGCTGTTAGAGAAAGAGGGTCAGTGTTGTAGTCGCCCAAAAGCAAAAGTCTGGGACTGGATATTCAATTCCTCCTTCTAGAGAGTCTGCTTCTGTAATTTTACTAGGTCACTCCTCTGGCTTTAAATCTCAGTCTCTAAAATACGGATAATAATCCTTCCTTTTCCCATGCTCTGCTTTTTCTTATATGTTTAATCACGAAGCCATTTTGGGCCAGAAGGCGTTGTCCGTGTTCACACATTACAAACTTCTACCAAGTGTGGAGCCTGAGCCTTGGCTGCATCTTTCCAGCTGTGCTGAAATACAAATGATAAGGCTGTCAGCTGTTGTAAAGAAAAGTCTCTGGGCAAGGCGGTATCTTGCCAGATGCTGATGAGCAACATGTTCAGAGCTGTGCAAGCCTGTCACCCCTCTGCAGCACTAGGCACATCCCGAGATGGAAGTATAAATACACAAATAGGATAAAAACCCAAGTGTCAGCCTGGTTACTGCTGCACCCTTTGTCTTGTCGAAAAATCCTGTCCCTCTGCGGCCAGGCAGAGCTCCTCCCATGCTCCGTCTGGGACGGGCACTCGGGGTTATATCATGTTGGTCCCTGGAATCCCCTTTCCCTCCCCCACTCTCAGCGTCAATGGTTTTTGGTTCCGAGATGAAACCAATCTTCCCCTCTCCTGCTGAGGTGATGTTCTAAGTTACGTACCTCAGAGGAACACAGGGTGAGCTGGTACGCGTGGATAAAGTTTCCTGTCTTGTGATATCAATTACATGTTCTGACATTAATTACGTCTTTTAAAGCTATGGAACTGTGGCTGCAGAGAAGCACGGAAAGGGGAAAAAAAGAACGTACCTCTGAACTGGTCTCATCCCCCCACTCTGCTTGGCAGATCTGATCCCAAATAACTGTGAACAATCCGGGTCGCTGCTGCACCAGCCCTGGGGTGTAAGAGCTCATAGGACGTTGCTAAAGGCTGAACCTTTCTCAGGAAGTCCTGCAGCAAAGCACATATAAACAAAGGTCTTTGTTTCAGCATTTCAAGGTGGAAAGTAAGGAAATAAGTTCTAGAATGCAGATCCTCTGGGGACTGCCTGCTCTGAGCTGGGATTCAGATTCTTCAGGGATGGATGGAGCTACAGATGGGAAGTCATCTTCTGCCTGCTCCTGAAAGGTGAAAGACTTCAACCGAGCCTCTTTAGAAGAGCTTAATTGTCAAGTAGAGAAGCTTAAATGTTGAGTAGGTGGCTTTCACAGTCAGATGATTGTCAAGAAGATTATAGCAGCTTCAGGAACAGCAGCAGGGCAGGTAGCTTTCCCAGAGGCTGTTGGTGTGGAGGAGCAGAGCTCAGCTCTTGAATCCTGACAGTCTGAGGAGTGGGGGTACTACACCAAATGGGACAAAACTGTCCAAGGTCTTATTTTGAAGACAGACAAGTGTCCCAGCTTGCAGTCAGGAAAGTAACTGTAAACAGGCAATTTACTGTGGCAACCTCAGTGGGTATGAAAAGTTTGATCTGGAAAGACAAAAACCACTACTTAAGTATTTTTCCCTGGTGTCATTCAGTCTCACTTGCTCAGCAGGCACTTTCTGATAAGGAAAGTCTTCTCTGGGAACAGGTCCCGCTTGTCCCTCATCAGGCAGCATCTTAACATGTTTTATTTGCTTCTTGTTCTTTAATCATATGGGATGTCCTTCTTCTGTTGTGTATGTCTGTGTATATACTGTCATGTGTAACAATCCAAAACCAACAAGTTAATTGCCAGGTATGGTACTTTGCTTGAGTTTATTGGTGCCCACTAGATGAGGTTAAATTGCCTGCTTAATGAAACAGGAACAAAGCTGAGAAAGTAGAAGACAGAGTTTCAGCCTTTTCATGGATAAGGGGCTTCATGGCAGTGACAGCGGATAGTGTACGTGCTGTGGTCAGGTGCTCCATGGGACAGCGCTCTGCTCACTCCTGCTCTCATGGGTGAAGCTGTAACCTTCACAGCGCTGTGTTGTACCTCCCTGTGATATTACAGCATCACTCGTTCTGCTAGTGCAGCTCTTGAGCAGACTGCTGTATTACTTGGTTCTCCCAACGGTCCTAGGTGGAAAAAATCCACCTTTTTTTCAATAACAAGATCTCTGAGCACCAGCATTGTAATATGTGGCTGTTGAAATGGTTTCCATGTCTACAGCCTGACTGCTTAACAGAAGAGGGAAGAAAGTTGCATCCAGTAAAGGCTGGAGAATGAAGAGAATCGGGAAGAGAAAGGCCTGGAGGGAAGTGCAGAAGGGCTGGTTATACCCATGGCTGTATTCCTGGTTACACCGGCAGCAGAATCATAGAACCATAGAATGGTTTGGGTTGGAAGGGACCTTCAAGATCATCAAGTTCCAACCCCCCTGCCATGGGCAGGGACACCCTCCACTAGCCCAGGTTGCCCAAAGCCTCATCCAGCCTGGCCTTGAACCCCTCCAGGGATGGGGCATGCACAGCTTCTCTGGGCAACCTGGGCCAGTGTCTCACCACCCTCACAGTGAAAAATTTCTTCCTAATGTCTAGTCTAAATTTACCCTCTTTCAGCTTATACCCATTACCCCTTGTCCTCTCACTACACTCCCTGATGCAGAGTGCCTCCCCATCTCTCCTGTAGCCCCTTCAGGTACTGGAAGGCTGGGTTCGGTGGCTGATGAATCATAAAATCATTGAATCATAGGATGGTTTGGGATGGAAGGGACCTTTGAAGATAGATAGATCCCAACCCCTCTCAATCCCCTCATCCTTCAGTCCTTATTTATCCTGGTGAGTGTTGCGATCCAGGTGCAGGATCTTGTTCTTGGCCTTGTTGAACTCCATGAGGTTCACCCTGGCCCCATGGAGCCAGTTGGCTTCTCCATACTGCACCAGTGAGAGCAAAAAATAAGCTGATTGCAAGGATTTCTGCAAAGATTGTGCTTGAGTTACTTTCTTCTAGTGAGGAGAGAGGAGTGTTGGGCTGAGCCACAGGACTGCCCTGGGCAGCCCCGAGACTTTCACCCCTAATGTTGCTGGTTTTGGAGAGGTTTTAGGTCTGAGAAAGAAACAATCTTCTTTTCTTCTATGTGTTCTTGCTGGGTGCTTTACAGCTAATCTAGTTTGAGCCAGTACCTGTAAGGCTGGGGATGTTTGGTTACTCGTCATGACCACGCTAATTGCTCTTTCAGAGTAACTGTTCCTGTTACTTTTCTTCTCAAGGGGGGAAGAGGAAAAAAGCCTTGTCTGCCGCAGGATCTCAGCACTGACTCCTACCCAGTGCAAGCGTAGCCTAGCCAAGTTTAAACCAACAAGATCAACAGTTGATCAAATTATTCAATGTAAAATCCATTGCAAGTTGCAAAACATGCCTGGGAAGCCAGGTAAATTAGGCTGTAGGGAGCTTCTGCTGGTACAGGAGAAGAGGTAGTGAGGATGTGTCGGTCACACAGTGCTGATGTTGGTGTGAATTGTGGACGTGTCCTGGATTGGTTGATGTTTGTTCTTTTTGCCATTGATGCACAACACCCTATTTCTATGGAAATCTTTGGCTATGTTGGAATTACTCGAGTCATCTGTCCCCATGCGCAGTCCCCTGTCCATATGAAAAGTGTCCTCTGTGTCACATAAGGATATGTGAGGGTGATAGCATTCTTCATTCTCTCTTTCAGCTTGCATAAAACGTTGGCCACTCCCTGTGGTGCACTAACGTGGTCAGCCTTCAGTATTGTATCACAGAACGGTGGATGTTGGAAGGGACCTCCGGCGGTCACCTTGTCGCAACTCCATGCTGAGGCGGGGCCACCTAGGGCTGCTTGCCCAGGGCCATGTCCAGACAGCTTTGGGATACCTCCAGGGATGGAGACTCTACAACTTCCCTGAGCAACCTGTGCCAGTGCTCAATCACCCTCACAGGGAAAAAGGGTTGTTCAGAGGGAGCCTCCTGCATGTTAGTTTGTGCCCTTTGTCTCTTGTCCCTTCACTGGGCACAACTGAAAAGAGTCTGTCTTGATAGACAGGTATTGATAGACATTGATGAGATCCCCCTGAGCCTTCTCCAGGCCAAGCAGTCCTGGCTCTCTCAGCCTTTCCTCATAGGAGAGATGCTCCTCGGTCATCTTAGTGTCCCTTTGCTGGACTCTCTGCAGTAGCTCTACATCTGTTATACTGGGAGCCCAGCACTGGACGCAGCACTGCAGGTGTGGCCTCCCCAGTGCTGAGGCAAGGGGAAGGATCACCCCCCTTGGCCTGCCTAGTGCAGCCCAGGGAACCATTCACCTTCTTCGCAGCAAGAGCACATTGCTGGCTCGTGGGCAATTTGGTGCCCACCAGGACTCCCGGGTCCTTCTCTGCCAAGCTGCGTTCCAGCTGGTGGCATCTTTGTGACACGCTCAGTTGTCGACTGGGAACTCGGGACACTGTGCTCAGAAGTTGAAGCATCCCAGTCGCTGGTTAGTCAGCTTTTGTGGATGTCCTGGAGACGGACAATGATATTTTGAATGGAACGTGCAGGGTGTTCCTGGACATTTTTGGAATGCCTACAAGATGTGCATTAGCATCTGGTAATTTAATACTCAGTAAGGACTAAAATATATTATTCGGAAGAATAGCTCTAGCTAGAAGAGGAAATTAAAATGCTTCTTTTGTCATTTTATAATTGGATATCAACCTGATCTAAAAGCATACATTAAAGAGAAACTTTCATTAAGATGGTTTTGTCCTTGCAATTCCCAGTGAAGCAGAACTTTCCCATGCACATCAGCACTTTTTTGTGTTTGATCAAAAAGGAGGCTGGGTGACCAGTACCCAGTCATCCCTGCTAGTCTGCCTTTTTTTTCCTCAGTAAAATTTGTGAGCTTTGCCGACAGATAAGTCCTTTCAAGTCCCAGGGAGAAATAAGAACCTGTAGAGTTTTGAATCTTGCCACCAGCCTTAATGAAGCTGCATAATTGAAAAGGTCAGTCGTCATCGTTTGTCATTGATCTTGCTGACATGAATTTGTGCTGATCAGGTAGATTTTAATATTTCCAGATCAAGAAATGCCCGCATCTGGGATTTCTATATGACATATACTTCAGGAGACCAAGTAAACCAAGTCTTTACTTTGATGCTTTTGATCAGGTACAGGTTTTTTTATGGTTAAATTAACACTGGATAGCAATTTTTTGCACTTGTTTGAGTTTTTGGTGACACACACATCCCAACCCTGCAGACACGCAGAGCGTGTTGTGAAGCTTTTGTTCCAGTAATGGCTCTGACAAGGTTCCTTGTTCTTTCACTGAGGTTTGCTTTTGCTGTACCAATGCCAGCGTTGTAACCTGGGTGAGTGAAGACACTCACAACACTGGTGCGACTGGACATAAATATGAGGCTGCAGGTGGCCAGTAGCATCCTGGCATTCTCGAACAAATCCCATCCCCTGCAGTCTCAGTACAATAACGGGGAATATTGTGCAATAACTATTTTTTTATATGAAGCTGGTCAAAACGGAAGAAATGTTTTGAATGATCCTGCAGCCAGTAGAGCCAGTCCATGTTTGCTTTCACTACAGATAGCTTAAGGGTCTGGTGTGGTTCCAGCCTCATTTGGTTGGTGCACATCACTAGCACTGGATCCACGTTGCTTTCTCTGAGCCACTCTCGGTAGTATGGAAATGCCGCTTTGCACGTATTGACAGTGCTGAAAGGGGAAATTTTCTGCGCGTGTTGCCTAATTTCATCTTTGTAGCTTAAATCTGAACAGTTCCTCAGTCGAATCCATCCATAGCCAATACTCCGTTCTCTAGCAGCCTGAGCTCGCCTTTCTCCGTGCCTTCGGAAATGCTCTTCCTGCTGTGCTCTACTTGCTCTTTCACTGGGGTGTCCCTGCGTCTGTGTCTGGCACAGCACCTTTTCCATCATTCCTTTCTGCTTGCTTTTGGGTGAAGTGCGTGTTTTCTGGGCTCAGACCTGGGTGGGTGACATGAGCTGCCGTGCTACCTTGTGCTGATGGAAAAAGCCTGGTGCCAAATGGGCAGCGTGAAATGGGGCTGCCCATGGCTCTGAATCCACAGTTGTCTTTATCAGCAGTTGCTCAGCCCTTCCGAGGAAAGCAGATCCTTTTCTCTTAAGGAGGGGCTCTCCCCTTGGCCACAGCATCTCTCCTTTGGCAGGAGGCAGCGATGGGTTCGCTGGCACTGAAGCAGCAGCACCTGTAACGCTGGTGGCACATGGGATGCTTCCTGGCAGCTTGCTGAGAACAGCCCTGCGCGTGTGAGCAGCCCAGGACCAAGCTGGTGGCACCTCTGCCTGTGCTGGTACCAGCGTGCGGTGTTTGACAGCACCTTCCTTGGGCACGTCTGTTCCCGCTAAACCAAGTGCTTGGCCTGGAGGCACCTTGGCAGATGCGGTTCCTTGGGTTGTGCTTCACGGGAGGTCATTCTGAGTGACAGAAAAGCCCTTTTGGCCTTACAGCCTGTGGCTCTACCGGCTTTTCCATCGTCTGACCCGAACTCAAGGTTGCTCCCAGCTCTCATGAGCACCAGGAGGCTGCTTCAAACAGAAGTAACTGGGGTGTGCAGGATGGGAGCACGGGGCTTTGCCGCACCTCCAGCATGTCCATCCCTGGGTTTTTTTCCTAATTTCATTTCCATATATTAACATAGAGTTTGTGTTTTGTATAGTAAGGAAAAATCTACCTTCTGTAGGATAGTTACTTGGGGAAGTTTCTCCTCTGTTTGCTACTGCTTATATCCCAGGAGCGTGCAGCCTAGCCGTAACCAGCCAGGCGTCTGCTGCTGGGAGCCACCCAGCAGCCCGGGGCAGCGCTGCCTGCACGAGCTGCTGCTCCCTACACCAATGTTTTAGGCAGAATGTAGCTGGGATGAGACACCTGACTGCTCGCTTAGCTTTTAACAGCAAATGCAGTTTTCACGCTCGTTGTGGTACAGCCTGCAGAAGACAGGTGTGAGTGTGCAGTTCCTGGTGGGGACAGGTCTGGTTCTAGGGTTTGAGGATTCCTCACAGTGAAGAGTTGCCTGAAGGGCGTGAGAGTCTACAGAAGTAGCTCCCGGAAAGCCTTCTGTTGTCAGGCTTCAGTCTGGAAGTCAAATGTTCAAAAAAAAGGGTAAAATAACTAAGATCAATCCATGGCTAAGCTGTCCATCACCCTGTGATCGATACATACGGAAACAAAAGATGAAGTCCTTCAGCAGTGTGGACTTTCATTTCTCATTCTTAGCAAATCCATTGTGAGCGGGTTGATTTACAGATCTCAAGAGGGGCTTTGATAAGAAGACGTGTTATTCTCATGCTAGTTAAGCTGGTTTAACACAGCTGCTAGTATGTTTTACAATCCTCTGCATTTATGTCACTGTAGGATGCAAATCAACAGAACCCCCTGCATAACCTTTTTCATATTTTCATTTTCTCTTGCTTAGATGATATCTCCAAATGTTGTGTGAAATGTCTTCTGTCCTCTGCAGGGTAGTCATAAACCGAAGGGATTTTTTTTTTTTTTCAGTTTTTCTGTGCATGCTGGTATCTCACTGTTCTGCAGCTTTCTAGAGAGCCAGATAGTTTTTGAGACATGGATTCATCTAGGTTCAGGCATCTAAAATGTAGTATCAGGTCTGAGCTGGTCAGCTGGGTGCCTCTGCTGGTGGCTGGAGTGGGGGAGAGGTGCGTAGAAAGGGCGAGATTTCCCTTGCTAAAATTAAGCAAGATGAATTCCATCCTTCCTGTCAAATGCATGCTGTTGTTAATGTATTTGGTTGGATTCAGGGGATCTCCTTATGCTCTCTGGATTGTTGTTTCTTGTTTTTATCTTGACAGTAACACAAATTCTTTTCTCTTTCCAGGGTGACTGTTGGATCTGTATGGAGCTCATGTCTACCTCGTTTGATAAGTTTTACAAATATGTATATAGTGTATTAGATGATGTTATTCCAGAAGAAATCCTAGGCAAAATCACTTTAGCTGTGAGTATTTTGTTAAACCTTTTTGTGTTATTAAAGCTGATGTGAAAAATTCACATCTTTCACTCACGTGAGAAAGCTGGTTGAACTGCATGCGCAGAACTGCTGCTGGTGTATTGCACCGTGGTTTTAGTGATCCTTGAGTGTACTCTGATTTTCTTGTAGCATATTGCATAATGGAAAAGCAAGTCCTGGGGTCTGCAATCTGTTCATACAGAGACCCCAGGTCCGGCCTCCTGCTCTGTCTGCTTGAACATCGGTGCTGACAGCATAGGCACCAGTCCCCTCCTCTGAGGCCACTTCACGTGCACTGGTGGTGCCATCAGTGGAAACTGGGCACAGGACACCCCATCCTGAGCAAGGTGTCTAAGGTAGATGAGCTGTCTCCTCTTCCCTTGCTTGTTCAGGGAACAAGAGATTGGGCATTACAGCCAGGACATGTGAATCCCACCAAACTATTTGAAAATAAGGGTCTGGTCTCGGTGAATTGCCTGCCCTCTCTCTTGAGTCAGTGGGGAGAGGTTCATGCCTCTGTACGGGAGCCGAGTACCCATCTCATGGTGCCTTAGGCGGTGAAGTGAGATGAATCCCAGCCAGGGTATCAAGTGCAGCCCTGGTACACGGAGCCTGCTGTCTCCCTCTAAGGAGCCCTGTAAAATTATCCTTGACTGTGCTAAAGGGAACCTTTAGTTATCTAAACACAAGGGCAAGTTTTGGCCCTGCAGGGCAAACTTTTGGCTTTGGGCTATGGAGGTAGGGGTGTTGAAAGGTATCCTGGAACCTCTATCCTTCTGCTGCCTGTAAAAATCACAGAATCACAGAATCACAGAATGTTAGGGATTGGAAGGGACCTCGAAAGATCATCCAGTCCAATCCCCCTGCCGGGGCAGGAACACCTACATCAGATTGCACAGGAACGCATCCAGGCGGGCTTTGAATGTCTCCAGAGAAGGAGACTCCACCACCTCTCTGGGCAGCCTGTTCCAGTGCTCTGTCACCCTCACTGGAAAGAAGTTTTTTCTCATATTCAAGTGGAACCTCCTGTGTTCCAGCTTGAACCCATTGCCCCTTGTCCTATCACTGGATGTCACAGAGAAGAGCCTGGCTCCATCCTCCTGACACTCACCCTTCACATATTTATAAACATTCATTAGGTCACCCCTCAGTCTCCTCTTTTCCAAGCTGAAGAGACCCAGCTCCCTCAGCCTTTCCTCATCAGGGAGGTGCTCCATTCCCTTCATCATCTGTCAGGTCCATTGGATCTCTGCAGGGGCTGCTGTGCCAGTCCAGTTCAGAAAGACCTCTGGTGGCCTTGTGCAAAGGTTCCCAAAAGTACAAGTGGGTCTTCAGCAGGGGGTGAACCTGGTTGTTATTTTCTTGAATTAACCTGGAAGTTCTGGCCTGATGAAAAACCGAGGCTGAGTTAGATGAATTAGTTCAGCGAGGCTGCTGGACGATAAAGGGCTGCTCAGGTGAAGCGCTGTTCAGGAGTAACGGGGGGAAATGTGAGCAAACAAGTGAAAGCTGGAGCCGTGCCGTGTTGGTGACGATGGGCAAACTGCCTTTGCATTGGCTTCTACATGTGAAAGCTGCAGTAAGCTGGTGTCCTGAGCTGTGAGAGTGATAGGAAGGTGCTCAGGAAGTCTCAAGCCATGACCTCTTGAAAGGATATGGGAAAATTCTGCTCAGTGCCTGACATTAGGAGAAAAACTGTCTTCACTGTTCTTAGGAGCATCTTTATAAAATGTTGGCCCTACCTGGACCTGCTGACACTTCTTGCAGCTAACAGGCTGCCTTGATGGCTCATGCATCTTTTTAGCAGCAGTGAAATGAATTAAAATGATTAACTTTCAAGTTGCCTTTTTTTTTTAAATCATCCTGTGAAGTCAGGCTCCCTAAGTGTTTCTCCCATGTGATGGTGAATGGTTAAATGAGAACAGCTTCCTCTGCTGCTCCCCACACTGATGCTGCTCAGCAAGTGGAATGGGAACGGTTGTTACCTACTGCAAAAGTACACCATAGGGCTTGAAATAAGTTATTACTCAAGATAATTAACAATAGAAATTGCTTGACTTCACTTCTTGCTCTCCTCTCCCAGAATGGGATCTTTCCAGGTTACAAGCGCGATGTGTTTACTTAAGCACATGCCCTCTCTTATATCACCTTGTGTTTGCAGGAAAGATTGGGAGAAAAATGCTTTTATTACATGGTGTATTACAGCATCGATATTCGAAGATATTAATTGATTTTTCCCCCTTCTTGGAGCTCCAAAAGTTTAATAATCAGAAGAATCTTATGACATTTGCTTATTTTTTTCTGTTTTTCTTTCCTAGACTGTGAAAGCACTAAACCACTTAAAAGAAAACTTGAAAATCATTCACAGAGGTGAGTTCATGGCTCTTCTTGCCTACAAAAACAGTTGCAAGGATTTTAAGTGGCCTTTCCTTCAGGTCAGAATGTAGTTAGCATGTATGCTACCCCGAGCGTGAGTACAGGTTTGCACAAGTGTGTCCACAGTAGCTGTTTCATTGCCTCTTCGGTCTGTGGGTTTCCAAGAAAGCCTGATTTCAAGGTGGTTGGGTGTCTGCCTCTGCCCACAGGCACGTGGCGTGTTTGGGGCTGGCTCCATCTCCTCTTGCTCCCGTTCAGGATCCTCAGCAGCGGTGAGCACGTCCAGTCACCGCCCGCCCACCCTGCGCCCAGGGGCGATGGCAATCGCGCAGCACTGCCGGTGTTGATTCTCTGCAGCTGCTGTTCCTGAAACTGAAACCTCCAGCCGTGACTTAGCGGTTTAAATTTCTTTCCCGTGCAGACATCAAACCTTCCAATATTCTTCTGGACAGAAATGGAAATATTAAACTCTGTGACTTCGGCATTAGCGGACAGCTCGTGGACTCCATTGCCAAAACGCGGGATGCAGGCTGCCGACCGTATATGGCGGTGAGTGGGGATGAGCCGGGCAGCGGGGAGCTGGCATGTCTGTGGGCTGCGCAGGATCTTACCCCCCTTCTGCTGGCCTGGCTCAGCGCGACTGTGCCTGGTGTCTGGCTGAAGCATCAGCCTGTTCCCCTGGGGTGAGCTCCCCCTTTCCAGATGAAACCGAGCTCTGGATTGAGTGCTGCTGCTGGCAGCATGAGCAAAGGCATCCAGGCTGTGGCAAAATGACCAAATTCCCTGGTTTGTTTTTTTGTTTTTTTTTTTTTTTTTTTTTGCTGGGTTCCTGTGCTGCTGCCAGTGCTGTGGCGCTGAAGCGGAGAGCTTCTCCGTGCCTTCCAGCAGCACCCGCTCACGCTCCAAAACAGACGGCACACAAGGGAGGCAGTGCTGTCTGGGTGCAGGGTTTTCTTGGTCTGCAAGAAATCCGTTTGTCACGGTAAGATTATGTGACAGGAGTTATTGCAGAGCAGAATTATAGTGATTTTTGCAAACCACTTCTATTCCAAAGTGTGCCATAACTTAATTCCAGGAGAATGTGATTCTGGAGAGCAGCGGTAGCCGAGCAGCTGCGTGGAAATCGCTTGGGCTGAGCCGTGGCTCCTGGGAGTCTGTTCTGCTTGTTTCCTTCCCTCTTCCTCTCAGGGAAAAAAGCGGTGGTGGTGATTTGCAAAGCTGTCTGAGGGTTTTAAACACTTCTGTGCATCAGGCTGCTTTGAAAATGCATCTCTTGGTTTCACGTGAGCTGAGGGTGCCTTGCGCAGGGAGCTGTGCATCTGCTGCCGTCAGTGTAACTTTAATTTCAGTGGCTGTGTTTAACTTTCATTACTTATCGTGTCACTCTATTTGCTGAAAATTACTGGTTTTTGAACTCTCTTATCTACCACTAAGGAAACAAAAAAGGAAAATCTCTCCCTTTTAAGGTACAGTGCCCATCTGGTCCAGGTCATGGCTCTCATGTGGCTTTTATCTGACTGGGGTGTCCAAGGCAAAACCTGCCTGCCCCAACCCTGATCTGTGCAAGCGCAGAGTCTGGGTTTCAGAGCATTTGACTTTTTTCTGCTCACTGTCCTCACAGCAGAGCTAGTTACTCAGTGAGCTGGAAAGAAGAGTACAGATGAGTTCTGTTACTGGAGACCAGTGCTGCGGTACAGCAAAGCTCTGAGCTATGCCAGGTGGTGGGAGGGCAGAAGGGGGCAGTTTGTTTAAATAAAGACCTTGTGAGGCTGGAGAGAGGGCAGAGGCATGTTTCCGCTCTGAGCACTTTTGGCAAGTGCATGGAGCTCTCTGCAGGGAAGAGGATGGGTCGGAGCCGCCCTGACCGTTGTGTTGGTGGTATGTGGGATGCCGAGGGCAGTGGCAAAGAGAGGTGCCCCAGGATGGGGCTGGAGCCAGAGCAGTCTGAGCTGCAGTGGGTATTTGCCTCTCAAGCAGGTGTTTTCAATCGTTCTGCAGAGTTATGGCCGTTACTGACTTTTCCCTGTCCTCTGAGGTGTGTATCAGGCCTGTAAATAGGGCTCCTGTAAAATTGCTCACTCCTTTTCCCCTCCTGAGTTCAGTAGGCTGTAATTACAGGAATTAATGTTCCCACTTTTTCTTAAAACTGTGGGTAGATGGTTAGCTTTGCACAGGCTGTTGGTTTGGCTATGACGTGACAGTTACCCGTATGTCTGTACATAGCTGTGCTGCTTCATTGCCCCTGGGACTTTGGGGTGTGGGTGCTTCCGACAGCCCCTTGTCTCTCCTCCCTGTCCGTGCATATCCACTCTGCTCTTTGTGCATTTCCACCAGCTCCAGACTCTCTTGGATTCTGAAGTGAGCAAAAGTGTTTCAGTTCAGTTTGTGATTTTAAGAGCCTTGGCATGGGATACAGTTGGTGGGATGAGCCAACAGCTGGCAAGCGGTGTGGGAGACGGCTGGCCTCTTCCCTTCTGCTCTCCGGACTCAGTGACTCGCTCCAAGTACATGATGATTTCCACATATCGGGGAGCCTGGGAAATGGGGAGATGTCCCAAGCATGGAGGCACATCTGCTAGCTCTTTCTCCAAGCCACCGGAGGCTCATGGCTGTAGTGATGCTGGGATCAAACCTGAATATACCTGGGAGGGAGTCAGGCCAGTCACTCTCCTTTTGAAAGGAATTTTTTTTTGGTGCAAAATAGGTGACTATTTTTGGTTCAAAATAATGCGACTGTGTTCAGCAAGGGTGGGTCTGATAAGGGCTGCTGGATGGTGCTCCCTGATGATCAGAGTATGTTGCTCTGCAAGGCCACTTGGCCAGTGGCACTTGCAGTAATTCTTGCAGCAATTCTTGCAGCATGAGCACTTGCCCACCGAAGGAACATGATAACACCGTGTTCACTGGAGCTGGGTCCCCAAATAGCCGTTAATAACAATAACATGGGATGTCAGCCACTTTGACTGTGAGCAGTCAGATTAAGCAGCAGGAGCCACGTCCAGCTGCTCAGCAAGTGCTGGGTGGTTTAACCAAAACTGTTGGAGCTGTCACAGAAAGCAGCGTGTCAGCCTTGGAGCTGCCAGTGCTGGAGAAGTTATTTTCCTTTGGGTTTTGAATTCCCCTGCGATCGTTCTATTGAAGTAAAGGTGTGCATGTTGGTGCCTTGTGTTCTCTGAAAGAAAGAAAGACGAGCCCCCGCACTGCCTGCAGAGCCGCCTGGGCTGTTTGCTGGGTGCTGCTGAGACAGGTGCCAGTACCAGCGTTGTGGGTTTGCTCTAGGTGAGGTTTCTCAATGTGCTCACGGCAGTCTTAACCCAGCAGTGGGGGTGAGACTGCTCCCGGCCAGCCCCTGGTCCCCCTTGTCTGCTGCTCCCCTGTGATCCCTGCTTTGCCTCCTGCTGTGGCGGGTGCTGCTGATCTGGGTGGGAGGAGAGGCCCTGTGTGCCACGCTGCAGCTGGCGGTCTTTGTGGCATTATGGCTTTTGCATTCTTAATGCTCAAGTGTACGCAGTTCCTGTGTCGGAGAGGAGGGATGGGACTGGAAGCACCTGGTTTAGGTAGGGGAGAACCCAGCCAGTATGAGAATGAGTTCCTGCCCTGCCCTGCTCCTTTGGGACCTCTGCAGGGGCAGAGTCTGATGGTGTCACACACGTTCCTCATGTCCTTTTCCTATGTCACCTGAAAGCTGCCTGCTGCAAGCTGTGGCCGTGTCCAAGTGACAGTGCCCTGTGCCGCTTCACCCGCCCTCCCTGGGCTGCCCGCTGAGCTCTCCCTGCAGAGCTGTCAAGAGGAGGGGGTGGGCAAGGGGACGTGTGGTACCGGCGGGTATGAGCAGCCTTCTTGGTGCTAATGCATGACCCAGGTCCTAGCAAACACGCTTCTGCTTGCTTGTTCCTGCCTGTGCACAAACAGAGGGCCAGCGCAGAGCCCTGTCGCTGCAGACCAGTGCTCAGGATGTGTTCCCTGCTCCTTGTTTCCCTCTGCAAAGATGGGCAGCCGCTGCTGGCATCAGCATCTGGGGCCGGGTGGAGGCTGTGTCCCTGTGCTCGGATGGCTCATTGCGTGGAAAAGGAAAGATTCCCAAGGCAAGTGACAGTGACAGCTCTAAGCCCTGCTCCTCCAGCCTCCCTGCGTGGGTGGAGAGGCTGCAGGGATGCGGGAGCTCTCTGAATGCTTTACCCAAGCAGAGCTGCAGCAAGAGCCTCTGTTTCAGCTTTGCATTCCTGACCCAGTGCCCAGGTTTTCGTCGGGTTCGCTCATTCATTTATCTGAGCAGGCAGGCTGTTGGTTTGAATTCATGCAGCTGAAATCTTGGATGCTCCTGAATATTGCTGTGTGTGTTGGACTTTTNCTGGAGCTGGGTCCCCAAATAGCCGTTAATAACAATAACATGGGATGTCAGCCACTTTGACTGTGAGCAGTCAGATTAAGCAGCAGGAGCCATGTCCAGCTGCTCAGCAAGTGCTGGGTGGTTTAACCAAAACTGTTGGAGCTGTCACAGAAAGCAGCGTGTCAGCCTTGGAGCTGCCAGTGCTGGAGAAGTTATTTTCCTTTGGGTTTTGAATTCCCCTGCGATCGTTCTATTGAAGTAAAGGTGTGCATGTTGGTGCCTTGTGTTCTCTGAAAGAAAGAAAGACGAGCCCCCGCACTGCCTGCAGAGCCGCCTGGGCTGTTTGCTGGGTGCTGCTGAGACAGGTGCCAGTACCAGCGTTGTGGGTTTGCTCTAGGTGAGGTTTCTCAATGTGCTCACGGCAGTCTTAACCCAGCAGTGGGGGTGAGACTGCTCCCGGCCAGCCCCTGGTCCCCCTTGTCTGCTGCTCCCCTGTGATCCCTGCTTTGCCTCCTGCTGTGGCGGGTGCTGCTGATCTGGGTGGGAGGAGAGGCCCTGTGTGCCACGCTGCAGCTGGCGGTCTTTGTGGCATTATGGCTTTTGCATTCTTAATGCTCAAGTGTACGCAGTTCCTGTGTCGGAGAGGAGGGATGGGACTGGAAGCACCTGGTTTAGGTAGGGGAGAACCCAGCCAGTATGAGAATGAGTTCCTGCCCTGCCCTGCTCCTTTGGGACCTCTGCAGGGGCAGAGTCTGATGGTGTCACACACGTTCCTCATGTCCTTTTCCTATGTCACCTGAAAGCTGCCTGCTGCAAGCTGTGGCCGTGTCCAAGTGACAGTGCCCTGTGCCGCTTCACCCGCCCTCCCTGGGCTGCCCGCTGAGCTCTCCCTGCAGAGCTGTCAAGAGGAGGGGGTGGGCAAGGGGACGTGTGGTACCGGCGGGTATGAGCAGCCTTCTTGGTGCTAATGCATGACCCAGGTCCTAGCAAACACGCTTCTGCTTGCTTGTTCCTGCCTGTGCACAAACAGAGGGCCAGCGCAGAGCCCTGTCGCTGCAGACCAGTGCTCAGGATGTGTTCCCTGCTCCTTGTTTCCCTCTGCAAAGATGGGCAGCCGCTGCTGGCATCAGCATCTGGGGCCGGGTGGAGGCTGTGTCCCTGTGCTCGGATGGCTCATTGCGTGGAAAAGGAAAGATTCCCAAGGCAAGTGACAGTGACAGCTCTAAGCCCTGCTCCTCCAGCCTCCCTGCGTGGGTGGAGAGGCTGCAGGGATGCGGGAGCTCTCTGAATGCTTTACCCAAGCAGAGCTGCAGCAAGAGCCTCTGTTTCAGCTTTGCATTCCTGACCCAGTGCCCAGGTTTTCGTCGGGTTCGCTCATTCATTTATCTGAGCAGGCAGGCTGTTGGTTTGAATTCATGCAGCTGAAATCTTGGATGCTCCTGAATATTGCTGTGTGTGTTGGACTTTTCTTTTTTTTTCTTCTTTTCCATCTGAAACTTGGCACCCAGCCATAATTTTTATGACTGAGAAAACAAATCTGGGAGGAGACCGGGAGACATGTGGCACCGCACCGTCCCTCTGCAAGCACCGTGGACTGCATCCTGGCTCTGCCGCCTGCAGCGTAGCGAATGCCGAGGGATGTGCCTGGGCTCTGAGCACAGCCCTTCCCGCTCGCATGCCGCTGCTGTCACCCGCGTGCTTCAGGGGTTTCGCCTCAGAACATAACCTCTGTTACTCATTCACCGGCTGAAATAATCCGTGAGGTTTGCCCATTGTGGGACTTTTCCTCTCCAAACTTAGCTCAGGCGACGCAGAGCTCTCTGCCCCAGGGCTGAGCTCCTGTCCGCGCCTCGGCGCTTCCACCCCATGCTGACGGGGATGCAGTGGGAAGGGATTTTAGATGCTCATCTGCACGGGCAGTTTGTATAAAGCCGGGGAGATGTGTCAGCAGCTGCCTCTGTAAGCAGCCGCTCAGCCAGAAGTATTGTGGACGGGACGTGAGTTTTGTGGAGGAGAATATTAAAAGGCAGAAAAAAGTTGCTTTGTCCACTGTAGGAAGTGCCTAAAAGTCAGTTTGAGGAGATAGCTGCCCTGGGAAGGCATCGGAGGCTCAGTGGGAAGCGGTGGGCAGCTCCTCCGTGCCGGGGTTTGCTCTGGGGAACGCAGCCGGCCATGCTGGGGAGGCCTGGGGTGGGCCCCGCTGCCCGGCTGAGCTGCGAGAGGGCTAACTGGAAACCAGAGACAGCAGGATGTGATCAGCAGGGCAGTGGCGGTGCAGAGAGGGGTGGGCACGGCCCCTCAGGGCAGGGTCCAGTGTGGGAAGAAGGAGGGAAGGGTTGTGCGGGCTCCAGGCCCTCAGGCACGGGCCTCCCACTCTCCCTGGGCCTGTGGGGCTCTCACTGCTCGCGTGGGTGCAGCTGGGGGGTCCTGCTTCAGGCCAGCCCACGGGGGTCCGCACAGGGCTCACCATCCCTGGGCCAAGCTTTTTCCCATCAAAGGAGCGTCCTGTGTGCCCCCTGCGCGCTCGGTGTGGGCTGGGGGCTGCTGGGGCCCCTCGGCAGCACCAGCCTCCCCCGAGCACCGGCCTCGGCCATCCCCTCCCTGCCGCCGTATCGTGGGCCTGGGTGGGGGGCAGGCGGGGTGAGGGCCGTGGCAGCAGCACCCCGCCTTCTTCAGGAGCACGTGCTCGGCATTCGTGGGGTGCAAAAGCTCCGCTGTCCTGCAGTGTGGGGAGGATTGATGGGCCAGCAAGGCGAGGGGGG
>VZTO01003207.1:0-23741 GCA_013400615.1 Syrrhaptes paradoxus | reverse complement strand
TTTCACTTACCACTTAGCGTCACAAGCAAGAAACCACACGACTTGGGAAAACACAAAAAAAGCCCAATATTAACTATTTGCAATCAAAAGCAAAGCAAGAAAATGAGAGAGAGAACTACATCTTAGAAAGGCTTAACCCAAGACATGACCCCACACTTCCCACTAGACCAGGTTGCTCAAAGCCTCATCCAACCTGGCCTTGAACACCTCTAGGGATGGGGCATCCATAACTTCCCTGGGCAGCCTGTTCCAATGCCTCACCACCCTCTACAGTAAAAAATATTTTCCTGATATCTAATCCGAATCCACCCTCATTCAGCTTAAAACCATTACCCCTCATCCTATCACTACCCTCCCTGATAAAGAGTGCCTCCCCATCTCTCCTGTAGGCCCATTCAGGTACTGGAAGGCTGCTATAAGGTCCCCCCAGATCCTTCTTTTCTCCAGGATGGATAACCCCAACTCTCTCAGCCTGTCCTCATATGGGACATGTTAGAATTACAAACTCAAATATTATCAGGATGACTGTTATGGGGAAGATGGGGAAGGTATTATTTGGTTAAGAGAAAGAAATCTGAGTCAGGTCGACAACTGATAAATTTAACCAGGCTGAACTGGACTTTGGCTTTCTTTTGATACTTTTTTTTTTTTTTTTACCTTTTTCTGAACCCCTGTGTAATTATTCCTGCACTCAAGCTGAATCTGCTTGTTCCCTTCTCCCAAGAGGAAAAGGACTGTATCTCTGACATGGCCCAAGCCTCATTCAAATTAATGCTGTTTCTGCAAAGCTGAGACAGTGAAAAAAATCCCACACATTTTGCCATGGATCCTTTCTAATTTCAAATTGCAAAGCATAGGATCCTCTTGGCTGGAAAACAAAGTGGGCAACAATTTCACACACAAGAAAGGAAAAGCTTTTTATTTTTCATGTTGAAACCCAGAAGGTTATTGCACACCTTTCAAAGGTTTAACAGTGTTTATTTTTTTTTTATTCACAAAATGAATCTTCTTCCCTTTCTCTTTTTCACTTTTATTGATGCCAAAGTATTATTGGTTTTCTGTATTTTTTTAAGTATCCAAACTTAGTGAAAAGTATTATGAAGAAGTAGACTAACTGTATGACTGCATAGCTTTCTAAAAATTGGAAAAAGAATGAATGGATAAAGTTGTTTTATTTGATTATTTACTATTTTGCTACTTTTACAAAGTTGAGAAAACTGTGTTTTTTGTTAAACTCTACCAATTCTTCTGTACTAAAAAATAAATTGTAAGAGATCTCTGGTAGATAACTAGAAAACATTATTTTTAGAAATTAACTGTACTTGCAGAGAATTATTTAGAAACAAGGAAAAGAGCTTATAATTTTTTATGTGTTTCAAATACCTGATTAGTAGATTATTGTCCATTTTTCTTCTGTTGCACTTATTCATTAGAGGATATCTTCTGCTATTGCTCATTTGTAATGAATTAGATTGAATGAAAAAAGATGATTCAGAAAGCGTTAGGGATCCTGTAGATGAAGGGATAAACGACACAATGGATAATTTGTCGGGGAAGGTTAGACTATAAATAGCTGTCTTTTGCCTTCCAATATACACATTGAAGTCAGCAGCACAGAAATCAATGGGAACTCCTTGTGCATGTATCACAGCAGATTTTTTGTTCAACCAATTCCTTTGTACTTAGTCATAAGACGAACTAGAGATTTTAAAAAATTGGAAATGTTCAGAATAGTGATATAATTTATAAATCCACGTAATCCTGCTTGTATATTTTACAATTTATTCATTTTTATTTCAATATATTTAGGCATTCTTAACACATGTATACAATATACATTGGAACAGGTTTTAAATAGGCATATCTATAAATGTACAAATCATATTTCATCCATATTTTACGTTACACTTCATAGCACAAAATTAGTTTTTACTATTTCTTTCTACTGTGATTATTTTTCTTATTTTCTAAATCTTGTACTTAGAGACCATTGTTCCTCTCCCTTAGACTGTATTCTTTGTTTCTTAGTCCCCCAGACTTTCATGGTGAGTTTTGCTTGCACAGCAACATGAGGTTCAGCCTTATTTAAATGTGTTAGAATGTCTGGAAAATAAACCCTAAGAGATACCACACCAGAAAGCATACTACAAAATGCTTACTGTATTTGGGTCACATGAATCTTCAGATCACAGAAGGAGTTCATGTAAGGCTTGTTTTGGCAAGCAATGAGTTGTACCAGAACAAACTGGTGTCAAAAGAAAGGATTTTAAACAAGCAGGTAATTAAAACTGGAATAAATCACTGGGCAATTTGTGAGTCTCTGTGTTTTCCTTTATAGACTCTCTTTGTAATTATGAATGCTGTCTGTGAATGTATTCCTAAATCTATTTACCACTAAAGCCACAAGCTGCTCTTTGCCTTAATTTTATGTTTCTGCCCTATTTCACCCAACACTGAGGGGCCCACTGACCAGGCTACCAGTAAACTGTTGTTATTTGGAGGTGACTCTCTGTCCTGGTTCCAGCTGGGATAGGGTTAATTTCCACAGAAGGTGGGAGGTGAGCACAGCCAAGGGGATATTTGATACTATGCTGAAGTCACGCACAGGATGTAGGTGGAAGCTAGCCCTGACTGGAGAAGAGGGGTTTTTTTGGGCAGTGCGGTCAGGAGAGGGCTTTGGTGTTGAGCTGTTCCATTGTGTATTCCTATTGGTATTGTTGTAGTTATCTTCTCATTTTCTTGTGTTGTATCGTTAAATCTGTCCTTACCTCAACTCACAAGGTTCCACCTTGTGTTTTTTTGCATTTTTTCCCCCATCTCACTGAGGGGGGTGGGGTGGGGATAGAGGGGAGAAGGGAACAACCATGGGGCACTCAGTGATGTGCAGTTGTTGCTCACTCTTTACCCACTACACTCTCTCTCCAGATTCAAATGTTTATCCAGACTGGAATCTGTCTCCCACCAGGAAAAGTTTGTCCAGAAAGAATCGTGCAATATCCTATTGCAGCAGACAAAAAGGGCATATCTTCCTGTCCTGTGTTAAGTAGAGAGAATTAATTGTTTTTCCTCTCTTCATAAATAGCTAGCAAGAGGCTGTGTTTTGGATTTGTACTCAGAAGAAAAGCTGATAAGAAGGAATGTTTATAATTACTGCTAGTGTTTCAAGGTCCTTCAGCCTCCCTGCTCTCCACAGGCAGGTCCGGGGGGGAAGGAGGGCTGGGAGGACCCAGTGCTGGCTGTTAGCACAGTCCAGCTGCTAGCCTGGGATTTGCTGTTATGTTAAGATTGAGAACCAGACTGACCAATTATTTATTCCATACCATGCATGTCATACCCAGTATATAGGTGGGGACCCTTCCGGGAGATCGCTCTCTTTTGCTTCACTTGGGCTTGAGATCATCTCACTTCAGGTGTCTGCATTCACTCTCCCAAGGCCTTTCCCTCACACATACACTTCGGTTAGCTCTTGGTCTCAAACGCTCAAAATCGTTATCTCAGTTCCATGAGTTTCAGGATCCTCCCTCTCCGGGGGGATCATTAGCTGTGGCCAGGTGGTCGTTTNGGGGGGGGGGAGGGGGCAGTATCACTGTGTATCACATTGTATATTTGTATATAGTAATATTTTCAATATTAATGTAGTTTAGTTATTAAATTGTCCTTATCTCAACCCACGAATCCTCTTTTCCATTTACCCCTTTAATTCTCTCCCCTATGATTGGGTGGGGGTGGAAACTGTGTGAGCGGGTGTGTGTGGTTTGGCCCACAGCCAAAGTCTAACCCATCACACTTCCCAAGGGAGGAGGGGAAAGACATGCATTTCTTAGTATTTTAAAGTGATGGGAGAGATGTGCAGAAAGTTTTGTTAGGGGTGATGAAAAGATGGAAAAATTTGTATAGGCAGAAGAGTATGGTTTGGCAGCACACCTGACCAAGTCCAGGGAAGCTAAAGCTTCCTGACCCCTCAGACTTCCACAGGAATTAGGAAATGCTGTGATTAAGGAATAATTTTACTCCTACACATACTACGTTGTGTCTTGATAGAAGGCAGTGGTAATGCCCACCAGTGTACTCAGCTACCTGCTTCCTTGTACCTCCCCTTCAGTCACAAGTATTTACACTTCTGTTGATATTTTTAGGGAAGAAGTGTGCTTCCAGCACAAGAAGAGTCTAAAAAGTCAAGGTTAGATTCTGAATCAAATAGGCAGCATGAATTCAGAAAGTGAAATTTAGAAGAGGTATTTGTCAGAGGATGCACCATTTAAAATCAAAACACAGGAAAAGATCAATATTGTTAAATCTCCAGAAATGTCAAATATCAAATACTCCAGTAGCTGAGTGCTCCTGCTGACATCTTGTGACAGGCCAAACTCTGTGCCTGGAATAGCACTAGGTAAATGTTCTGCTAAGGTGCCTGGGCTTGGAAGTGAAAGTCACTGCCTGTTGTTAAAATAATGGTTCTAGGATTACTGCTGTCTCAGTGTTTCTTGTGTTATGTACAAATGAGTGGAAACTAAAAGTGAAGGAAAACATTGAATAAAAATCCAGGAGAACATATGAAAAGAATAGTGAGCCTATCATCTGCAGATCGAGAGGCTGGTAAAGGAGAACAAAGGACACTCCTTGTGATGAGGGAAAGCTAACCTTTTCTGTGGTGGCTTCCAGTTTTGCAGACTGTTGGACAAGGTGAGAATTCACTCAGGAAATATTCTAAAGCAGAAATTTATTCCTGTCTTAATCTACATGGAGCACTACTATCTATTCTTGTAAAGTCAGCCTGTAGTGTATTCAAGGTGAATGAAAGAAATGCCGTAGTGGCAAAGTTTATAGGGGCAAGGAATATGAGGGGTCGGTGTCTGCTGATACAGTTGGAAACAACTATTCAGAAGTTTTTGTGCCAAAAATCTTTACTATTTTTTTCCAGCTTTATTAGTGGACGTGAAAGATTTTACATTTCCTTATGTCTTGCCTCACTTGTATGACAGCTAAAATGTTACTGCCAAAAGGGAAATACTACAAATGCTCGGCATAACCAATCTAATTCCCTTGGTTTGGACTGAAGCACCTCCTTTTTCAGGCAACAGCCAGCTCTTTAGGACAGTGGCAGTTGGTAATCTCTCCTGGGATGTAGGACCAGGTCATTTGTGTGTATTAGATGATACTTTGAAATAGCACACAGACCAGGGAAGAATTTAGCACTTAACATTTTAGAAAACACAGAACAAATGTATTCCTTTCTTCACAGTCTTACTTCCAGTACACTGGGACTTTTGAGTGAAGGAATGGCAAACAGTTAATAAAACATTTGATGGATATTAATTACTTTCCACTTAATTACCTGCCATGTGGATCTTGTTGAGCTATTGATTACTGGCAAACATACATCCCACTGGGGACAGTGTGATTTAACTTCATCCAAGGAGTCAATTAGCCCAAGTAACACTGGGAGAGCTGGTGCTTTGCCTCCGTAGCTGGGGTTTCTTGCCAAGAATGGTAGATAAACCATTTATTTGTTCATTAAAACCCAGTACTACTGTCAACAGGAGGCACTTACCAAGTGTTATTGAGGTTGGTAAAATGTCACTGTTTCATCAAAGATTAGTGGCAGTTTGTAGCCACGAAGTGGATTAAAAGACCCTCTCTGATTTGAGAGCACAGATGAATGGATGAGGTCAAGATGTTAACCCCTGTTTGCTTCTCATTTGTGAGGATGTCGGTTACAAATTTGCATCAGCTCTCCCAAGTGAAAGACATCCTTCGTTGTCATTAATACAGTCTGTGGGACAACAAACCCTGAGCTGTGGCATGTGACATTCAATTAATATCACCAAGAGTGAAACACATGGCATGACCCCCCAACTCAACAGAATTAAATACTTCTCTGTTCTTCAGTGAGGATAATCTTTCTAGCTGACAAGAATAGCCTGCTGTCTTCCCATGAATTAATCTGAGAATTAAAGGGTCTTTTTTTTTTCTTTACAGCCCTGTGTTTTAAACTACAGATACAATAAAACATTTACACTGATAGTCCCCCTAGTATATAACTGAAAAAAACCCGCTTGACTGGAAACCAAAGTTCTCTAAAAAAAACCCCCCAATAAGCCAACAAAAAAAGAAACAACAACAAAAAAAACCAAACAAAAAACTCCCGAACAAAATAAGAGAATATAGGCAGAGAATCAAGCTTGTTCAAGGAATTCTTAATGAAGACCTTACATGAATTTGTCTAAAGAAAAAATTGAATATTGTAATCAGGTATCTAGAAAAATTACTTTTATTTTAAATGTAAACATTTGATTAAAATACAAATCAAAGATTACAAGATATAATACACTTAAAAGATGGGATAAATTATCTTAGTGGTAGGTTAAAAAGTCATTGTAAACTTAGAATCTTCTAGGAAAACTGAACAACAAATGAACAAATGACTAACCACAAGTACTTGACCACATAAGAATAAATTAAGTATGCACAAATGTATAAGGAAAAAATTGACATGGGGACACATCTTTTTGTCTTTCCCCTTAGAAGAGTCACAAGGCTGTCTTATGGAACGATTCATTTGACAGTGGCCTGCACAGGAGTTTTTATTTTCCAAATCCATGGAAAATATTGAGGGAAAGATTCAAGTTCTGTCACGTGCCATGAAAGAATGATATGATTTTCCTATGCTATGCTTTATTTTGCTTAATACAATACATTAATTTACATTTTACCGTTCCCTTTATATCCACATGGGCAGAAACTAACTTTTAAATCATACTTTAGATAACACCGAGAAATGTCAGACATTTGTGCCGAGTTCATCTTCACAAACTAAGATTTTAATGTGTTCTGTAACAGAGAGTCACTGGGTTTTAAGGGTGTAATAAAATTATTATTGCAAAACAAGAAAACCAAATAAATTCAACAGATACTTGTCTTGATATAAGACAAATTGTTTTTAAGGCTGGATCTGCTAGAAATTTGAGAAATAAAACCAGAAATATTAAATTTAACTTTTAAATAAATTTTTTAAAGTATTTTAAAATTTATTTTTAAATAAATTTTTAAAATTAATTTTTAGTTTTCTAATTTTTTGGTTCCTTTAAATTTAAGTACACTTTACGAAGACATTACTTCTTCTTAGTGAAAACTATATCATTAAAATTATAATTAAAATTATATTTGCAAGTGGGAAAATAGCTGTGTTATAATGGAAACAGCAAGAGAAATTTCTGAACAGTGTTGAAATCTCCTTTAGACCTGAATTTCCACTTTACAGCCTCTTGAATAGAATTTTTAAAAATATGGATTTTTTTCTCATTAAGTGCATTTCCTATATTTCTAGAATTTTGCGGGATTGTGGTAGATTTCTGTAAAACTAGCTAATTAAATTATGTTGTCCTCTTGTAAGTTACCTTAGCTGCACATGCTGATGCTTAACCTCATTTATATCAGTAGAGTTGTATCGGATTGTTAAAAGAAGATGAGAAGGATCAGGCTCCAAATGGTTGCTAAAAAAACCCCACACTTTATGCTATTATTCAACAGCATATTGGGTCTGGCTGTGATGACCTTAACTTCCTTGTAGCAGCCCATGGACTTTGTGTTGATGGCTAGAACAACATTGATAACACACTGGTGTTTTTCCTATTGCTAAACTGTGCTCTACATAGCATCAAGGCTGGGTCACTAAACACCGTGCTCTCCCCTTCAAGGTTAGTAGGCTTGGAGGTGTCAAGAGACTGGAAAGGACAGCATCTGATCAAAGGAATATCCCATGCTGTATGACATCATGCTCATCAGTAACAGCTGGGGGGAAGGAAGAGTTACAGCTTAATGTTGTTTGTCTTCCCAAGAAACTGCTACGCATGTTGAGGCCATGCTTTGCAGAAAATGGCTGGACCTCTGCCTGATCTTGAGATGCAGAGACTAAATTTCTTCTTTTGCTTTGATTCTACGCTTGGCTTTTGCTTTTGTTATTAAACGACCTTTATTTCAAGCAATGAGCTTGTCCAGAAATTACTGTAAAACATTCTTGTCTCTCCCAGTATCAGTACTAAATTAGCATGCTAAAATGAAAGCAATTGACCTATTTTAGATAGTGGTAGAGTTTGTGTGTGTGTTATGGAGGAATTATTTAGTGGAGTGTTGTGCTTTAATGTGCTTAATAGTAGTACAAAAGGGGAAAGGGACCTTGTTTTTCTGCTTATGCTGTAAACAAGGTTTCAGGGGAAATTCTTTGAAGTACAGAGATCTAAGCTGGCCGGTTTTGAATCCCCCCTGAGGTACTACAGAGGAACAGTAGGTATCTGATAATGTTTGCACTTTGAGTAAATCTTTTTGGGCATCAAACAGAGTGTTGACAAACAAGATAAAAAGTGGATTATTTAAAAGCACTGCTTAAGATAAATAGGATACTCATATGATTTGTGACGTTGAAGCTTTTACTGTCTCCCTCCAGACTTAGAAAAAAGAATGTAAAACACTAAAGGACTAGCTTTTCAAAGGATCTCTGCTCAGCTCATGTTCTTGGACCAAGATCCACAGCTGAGTTTTCGAAGAGACTAGGACCCAGGCAGCAGTGAAATGTGCACTGCTGACATCATCATAAGGATTTCATCTCTAGCACACTTGTCTCTTTGGAAAAACTGTGTATGAGAAGCACAGTGGCATCCTCTGACTCTTGAATATTTCAAAAAATCTGGCCTAAATGCCAGATTTTCTCCCAACAGTCCTGACACTTGCCTTTGTTGGACTAGGTCTTTCTGTCTAAATACACAGAGAAATATATGAGCTAGTATACTAAGATGTAAGAAGTGCTGACAGAAGCTGTCAGGGAGCACCATGGTTTAAATATAGCATCTCGGGTCTTCAGAAGGGGTTACATACAAATTCTGCTACAAAACAAGGATATCTTGCACCATGTTATGATAAGCCCATTGTCTTTTTTTTCATTTAAGTCCAGTTTTATTTTATTTTCCATTAGCTCTGAAAAAGAAATCAATAGCAATACATTGCCATAAACAGTTGTGAAATATTAGATTTTACTATAGTTATTATTATATGGTTTATAAGGTAGTTTTCTGAATATGTTTAGATTCATTCTGTTTGCAGGATCACATTGGTAGCCATATATAACACAGGAATACAGTTGTCATTCTGCGCTGTTGAAAAATGGTCTCCAAACTTGGCCTGTTTGTTGATATGAAGTTCTTATTACACCTTCACTAGTACTTTCTTGAGATAGACTCTGTTTATTATATCTAAGATGATATATTTGACTTGTTATTCCAGTAGCATTGCTGGACACTTGAGAAGCTGAAAATTATGGAAACTGGAGCTATTGAAATATTTAAAAGCCTTCTAGAGGATAGGTTTACAATATTGCTCAAAACAGTAGAGTACTGGCTTAGTCATAACTGCTAACAGAGACAATGACCCAACAGAACACTCTTTTAGTAAAGCAAATTTTTTTAATATATTGGTGGTGCCACTTGTATTTACAAAATAAGGCTGTGAAGCATAGAAGTGTATTTGTAGCTTCCTTTGGTGCAGTGAGAAACAGGGCCCCATGTGCAAGAGCACAAGTGCTGAGTGCGCTAAGACCAAATACTCACTGTATTGAAGACAATATGTAACAGCTTGTTAGTGTGCAGAAAGTGGAAGGGGCTGGGGAGGGGGGGTCGATAAAGTCTGGATTTAGGCCTTACCCTTCCTCACAAGCAGCGATGTGACAAAGGAGCTCAGAAATGGAGGTAGAAGTGGCAAGGTAGGTGGGACATAACTGTGGAGGGTTGATGGAAACAGGGCTAGTTCTCAGCTTTCAAGGATGTCCATGAGCTTTCTGAGAACAAGAAGGGTTTCAAGAGAAGAGATTTTTCTTCAAATGCATGGCCAATCTCTTGTGTGAAAGAACTGACCAGAAAAATCTGCATAATGCTACAGGCAAAGCCTCAGTTACTCATCTATTCTCTACCTGGAAGTGAAAACAGTCGAGTCATCAGGAAACTGTTAGAATGCTGCAGAGCTACAAAAGTTTCACTGTCTTCAGCAACTCCTGTCTCTTCAGATCCTTCAACAAGAATGGAGATAAGTGAAAATTTATGTTGTCACTTTATCCTTTCCAAATGCAATTGACACCTAAATAACAGTGATTTATTATTCCCAATAGGATTTACAGCCTCATGGGAACTACAATTATCTAGCCTTTGGGAAACACAATCTTGTGTCACATTGGCCTGCATACTAGATAAGGTTTTTTTCCTTCACTGGTGTTGGAACAATCCCCCATGGGTACAACCATTGACCAGTGCAGTCCTGGCTTTAGTGGTCTGCCCTATCTCATCTGGAAAAGGAATAAAATCTCCTCCTGAACTGGTAACGTAAATTTTCTGTAGTGGTTTGGATTGAGCTATTGTTGCACCTGATCCCAGAGACACAACTGAAAAAATGACAGGTGACCTCAGACCTCTGAACTGATCTAGAACGCTAAAAAACTTAATGCGTTAAGAGCCATTCCTCCTTAGTCTGGATGGATTCTCAAAGAAGTTTAAAGTTTTGACTCAATCTTTTCTCTTGCCATCATTCTTCTGTAAGTGGTCTCGGATTTGGGTTACACAAAGCTTTTGAGTTTAGGGCTGGTGTTAGTAGCCTCAAGCTGGGGTAGGAGGAGGACTGCCCTGAGGTAAGAGGAGGAATGCCCTGGAGGCATTCAAGGCCAGGCTGGATGGGGCCCTGGGCAGCTGCTCTAGTGGTTGGCAACCCTGCCCACAGCAGTGGGGTTAAAACTAGATGACCTTTAAGGTCCTTTTCAACCCAGGCCCTACCATGATTCTGATTCTATTATTTAACGATTCACACATAAGGGCAACCAGTCCCCTTGCAAGAACAGAGAATATCAAAGCCCCAGCTTACAATAAATATTTCCCAGTCTCATACAACTCTTATTAAAAAATACAGATGGTAGATACCTATGTGCTCTATGCCTTTGGGAATTATTGAAGACCTTGGTGACACACTGCAGTCTTTCTGCATGGTCAACCACTACTAAAAATGTTCACTTTCAAATTGTGTATCACTACCTGCAGCCTAGATAACTGTACCTTGTGGCTTTTATGACATCAGGAAGACTTTCAGGAAGAAGTGGTCATGACCTTCTACTTTGTTCCGCCTTATATTTGGAAAAAGACAGACCACAGAAACTGAACCAGCCTGTAGCTTGTTCATGGGCCCAGAAGGAAACACTGGCTTGCAGTGTGTTTGGGACTTCTTCATTGCTTCCTTTCTTTTTTATTTCTTCTTTAAGCTCTCTTTGATGAAGAACTAAAGTCCTCAGAAGGGCCTTTAATAGTAACAGAAGCATTTCAATACATTTGGAAATTATCTAAAACATAACCAGGACATTTTGGAATAGACCAGAAGTGGTAAAAGTGGTAGTTTTAAAAACCAGAGGACAAAAATCCTCCTGACACTTTCATGTTGCCTCATTGAGAACTTAAAGTTTTTATCAGGAAGATTATTGTTATTTTTCTTGCTTAAGGGCATACTGGAAATAGAGTGCAGTTTCAGCAACGAGGAAAAATTGCCCCCAACAAAATTCCTCAAAAATGTTTTCATATATTTAAAAGCAGTTTTGCTAAAGAAAACTGTGACAGAATGTGTACTTAAGTACAGAAAATGTACAAATACACACAGAAATATTTTTATCACTTGCAATTAAAACGTCTATATTATATAGATAAAGTTTTAAAATTCTAGAGAGCAGCTGTTAACAGCTAACTTTGCTTTCTTAGAAGTATATAAAGATGAGAATTAGTGTAAATGAGATGTGGAGTTCTATAAAGGATTTTATTAGCTTCCCTTTGAAATGTTTCATCAAAGCTTAGCCACTATCGAGTGCCCATAGATTTTTAACGTATTACATATAGTACATTTGTTTATACTCAGTGGTTTATGACAAAATAGTTCAGAAAAGTTTCACAGTTTACTCTTTTGATTGGTTCTTCTTTTTATATCTTTCTGCCTGACAAAACCAGGCTCTTTGACCATTAAGAGCTGAGCTGTCCTCACTATAGAGAGCAAGAAAATTGTAACATAGACGCTTCATAATGGTCAGAGCAAAGTTTCTCTAAGTTTCAATGCCTACTGATTATGTAAGACATGTACAATTAAAAATAGTATATCAACTGCTTCTTTTGGAAAGGAGGTACTGCCAAATTGCTTCCATTGGAGCCATCCTGGCTATAGCTTCCATACAAATCTTTCACTGTGAGGATGGTGAGGCACTGGAACAGGTTGCCCAGGGAAGCTGTGGATGCCCCATCCCTGGAGGTGTTGAAGGCCAGGCTGGATGAGGCTTTGAGCAACCTGGTCTAGTGGGAGGTGTCCCTGCCCATGGCAGTGGGGTTGGAACTCGATGATGTTTAAGGTCCTTTCCAACCATAACCATTCTATGAAATTCTCCTTCAAGTCACCTACCAAAGAAAAACCTGAAAGAAAGCAGACACCTCTCTGGAGGAATTTGCTCAGGGCTGGCAAGATAACATCAGTATGGCTCTCCCTGTTAACCAAGCCTTCCACCTCCTTTTGGAAAAGGGCCATAGCCATGCTGGTCTCATCGCATTTTGCAGAATTCTGAGAAAACTGCCGTGGGATGGGCACTTTGGCCATTTCATTTGGAATCACTTGTACCACACCTTTTGTAGTTCAGTTTTGTACCATGTTGCAACAGGGGAGAGATATGGCTTTTTTACAATGACAACCATTCTGTTGTATATGCCTGATCTTGGTAGAGTTACAGTGATTTATCCATCTGTCATGGGTTAAGCTGAGACAGAACTGTCTCACAGTATATACATTTATACCTGTCCAGACAGATACAGTGACAGAAATGAAAAAATACTGTATATTGGAAGAATAGCCTATGTACAATGTAGTCTTTGAGAAAAACGGCCTGTTGTTTAGAAGAAAGACAAGTGTTTTTAACAGATAGAAGTTATCTGCTCTAAATAGTGGGTCAACAGGACACAGTATATTTGCAAGAAATATACAATTCCCATCCGTGGCCATAAACTCTGTGGGGTCCACATCTCTATGGGTGAAAACCAGAGTCTGTTAGCATACAGATGTGTGATACCTTTTAAAATCCCTGCAGTAGATTCCTACCTGCTGTGCTTAATTTCAGATTCAAGTGGTGTCATTAGAAGGGAAAAAACCCCACAAAACGGTTTTTGCCTTTATCTGTGCCCTACATTGCATTGGTTTTTCCTCAATTATTTTCCTGGTGCCGCAGCTCCCTACACGTTTTGTTGAATATTTGATCTTTAGGCCCCCAGCACCCACTTTTCTTTTTCAAGTTAGCACGTCTTTCTGACATGTAAAATAGCAACTTTTTAATTGTTTGCTCACAAATAACTTTCTTGCAAGCCTATTTTGGCAACCTTCCATAAGAAAAAAATCTGTACTGTAAAGTTTGTATTTAGAATTGTGAAAGCTCTGTTACAATCTGGCAAGCCATAAACTTCCTTCAAAGATCGTTTGCACTAAGCCTAATTCTCATTTTGATTTATTTGACTTTGGATATAATGGTATTAAATCAGCAAAGACAAGTAATGAACAAAACCCTGGAGATGAATTAGCCATTGTATCCAGACCATTAGTCTCTTCCTCAGTTCTTGAGAATTGTGGCTCACCCAGACCTGGAGATCAAATAAAATGCCTAATTGGGAAAATCCTAAACAAGTGTATCCTGGGGAGCCTGAATTTATTTGTCAAGTGTTCAAACAACTATGTTGTTTATATGCCTTTAAAATCCTGATACTGTTCCACCACTATATCTTAATCCAGATACTTTAAACACAGGAGGGTGATTGAGAATTGTTTTCAATTAACTGAAATAGGGAGACACACTTATTCTAAAAGGATAGTCGTATTGTGAACATTTTGCCAAACATGCTGAGAATTTTAGATCGAAACATCAGGTTTGAGGGATGCTCTGAAAGCCCTTTGAGCATAGTAGTAAACACAGCTAATGGATATTATCTTTCTGCAGTAGCATTTGCATTAAGCACTGTGATTCAATAATAAGAAGAAATATGGTATAAAAGAATGATGCTTTTTAAAAGAGAAGTTCAACAATGTTTTTAAAGACATGTGAAAGGGAACAAAGATAGGAATCTTTTCTGCTTGTGTTTACCCCAGAACTGCCTGCTGATTTTCCTGGTGGTCCAGGAGCACAACCAGCAAGATCGATCTCCACCTGCCCTTGCTGCTGAAATGCAGAGAACTATTAAAAGTCCATATCTGCTTTTGAGTCTGATAACATCCTGTATTCCCATCGGTGCTGAAAGAACAGGTAACCATTAGTCACCCAACCTGAAACAGTGAATTTTCTGGTGGAATTTTGATTTATCAAAACTTGTCTCTGACCTCTCTTTTTGGAAAAAAAAAAATCTCTGGAAAAATCTGTGGCCACGGAACACACTGAAGTTCTTGTTTTTGTTTTTTTTTCCTTCTTATGTTTTGTGGTCCTAACTAATCACAAGTTTAGATTTGTTATGACACAGGGATCACAAGTGCTACCTGAATTAGTGCCTCTTTCTACAGACTATTTTGTGTTCTCAGTTGCAATAACAGTGATCATAGATTGCATTAATTTGCTTACAGGGTGTAGAAATTAGCTCCACCACAACTACATTGCACATTTTGATGGTATTTGAAGGGCTGTCATTGGCAACTGTTTCTCTAATCTAAAGGTGGTTTTGTTTAAGTTGCCACAAAAATATGTGTATGACAACCCTCTTGTTCAAGTCTGTAAAGCTTCCAGAGAAGTTACTATGAAACAAGCACATTAGTGACAACCTGTACTACAGGACAGAAGAAATTCTCTCAGGGATGACATAATTGGGGACAGATTAGATGGCTTCTTGAAACCTCTTCTTCCATGCCTATATTTTAATGATTGCACAACTTTGTCTCCATCAGGTACCACTGGAGCAATGGAATAATAAATCTCATAGGAACTTCCCAGAAAGGAAAAGGGTCAGCTGGACCACATAAGACTTATAAAATACATTTTGTCCAAAAATTTGTCCTCTTTTTGGTTCACAAGACTAAGAACTAACAGCTTCTTGATGAAGAAGCAGAGGAAGTAAGCCAGGTAGATTAGGATTAAAAAAATCTAGCCCTGAAAAAAACATAATGTATATATATATAATTTTTTTTCAGTCTAGTATGAGACATTTAATGTTTCTGAAGGTTTTCTTATAAGTGTTAAGGAGAAACTAAAATCTTTATTTTTTAAAAAATTATTTATTTTTATTAATTTCACATTGAGTTTATTTTCATCCTCAAAAAAGAGTGAATCAATTAAACATATGCACAAATGATTTGCTCTTCTTCAGTGTATGCCGTAAATGTTGCTTCCTCTAGTCTGATTCGAAGTGCTAAAACACCCTGTTGCATATTGTGAAGGAGAATATATTTTTACTCTAATGACTACTGGGGTGTATTTATACAGATATTCAGGCATTTAGGGAACAGCAAATAGAAATCAGAAGTTGCTTGCAGACAGGAAAAGAGTTAAAGTTCTCAATGTCAGGTACAGTTCATACTTTTTGTACAGGTGATGCTCTCTTGTTTCCCACTTTACTAGATTTACTAGATTACTTTACTTTTTTAGTCTGTGACTCTTTTGCATTTGCTATTGCTTCCATTTTCTCACTTATGAGAAAAAGTATAGATCTGTTTCCTCACATCTTATCTTCATAATTAGCTGGACACAGTTACCTCTGATGACTTTTAAATCTTCTATTGAAACACCCAAAGGAAGACTTATTTGATGCCACTTTTAATGACTTGCCATTATTTGTCTGCTCTGACAGAGATGTGCCTTTAAAATATTTTTTTTCCCATTTCAAAACACCCAAGTCCTCAAATTGCTCATTGATGTTGCATATCATACCAGTACAAATTATTTCTTTCTTTACACTTTCATTTTTTAATTTTTCAGCTCAGCTTTCTCAGTCTTTGTCTTTCTCTCATGGCTTCAGAGACCACTGTTAATGTCATACAACCAATTTTGGTCAAAAATTATTTTCTGAGCTGAGGTGTTGGAAGAAGATGGATGGGATGCTGATCCATGAAAAACATCAGTCTGTACCAACTCCTCTTCCTTCCTAGAGAGATTTCTTGCTATTCCTTGTTCTTGAGGAACACTTCCTATATTCTATGTTTATCTTCCTCCCACTTCTGAATACTTGATGTCCTTTGTGTCAAGACACTTCCACTTCATTAGTCTTGCTTAATGGATGACCTTAATCCTGTGTACACAGTGTCTTGCTCTTCAACTGCCTTATGCTTGAGTCCCTGGTGCTCTGGAGCCCTCCAAATGAAGGAACAACTGACAAATCTGCTTGTCTCACAAATCAAAAACAGTTTTGTCAAGTATGTGCTACAAAGTCTGGTTTTAAAATTTCACTTTAAGTATAATGTGGGAAGGATTATTTGGAACAGCTCAGTGCTTCTGCCTGGAAAGTTGCTACCTGCTGGTTGCCTCCACAGAGCATTGCTTACGATTCTTCCTAGGTTTTACTCACTTCAGGTAATCAAAAGTTGAATGAGCCCTGGACCAAAACACTCTATTTCTCTACAGACAATCCATCTTTGAGCATTATAAAGCAACTTGGTAGGTAGCATGGGGAAAATACCTAGATATCTGCTATCCATGCTGCAACTGCGCTGTGGATAATTAGTTGAATTCAGTCACTTACACTGTCAATCTGTCACCCTTCATGATCACTAAAATTTTCATTAAAACATTTTTTTTTGCTGACAAACTTCGCACTGGCAGACTTCATTAAGTAATTAACTCAGATGCCAAACAGCAATCCATAATGGTGGCTATGATTAACAGATCAGGTTATTTGTCAGAGTCAGGTAATTTTTCCTTACCCTTGTGATGCAAGTCAGTGGAGATGTTATCTGGCAATAAGCAAGTTAAACTTGTAACTCAAGGAATACCTGAACAGTAATATAGTGCTGGATGGTCTGTCTTTCAAGTCAACGGGAGCAATTTACCCCTTCTCAGGAATTACCTGAAGTACTGTCCCTGAAGTGTGAACAAGTCCTGAAACCTTATTATAATGTGAAGAGCACACTTCCAAGTGCCTGAGAGCCCCCTAGAACTAAGACCCCCACTTACCAAGCATGTGCAACGACTATCTAAATATGATAATTAGTACCAGGAAATAGAGTTAATATGCATGATCATTCAGGAAAATGTCGTGTATATGTATTTAAAGGGCTATAAGCTCTGTCTGGCTCAACATACAGTATGTGTGATAGGTGGAACTATCCCCATTCATCCAGCTCAGTAATAAAGGAATGCCTGCTCTTTAAAACCACATTGGTGTTAACAGCTTTACTTCCCAATTTCGGTAACAAAAAGGCTTTCAAAACTTGCACATCTCCAGACATAGTATAGCACAACATGTGTGGTTCACACAGAGGAGAGCCATTGTGTTACTGTGTGATGAGAATGCCTGTTACATGGAAGTACAGTAGAAATCCACGACCTTTCTCTAAAGAGAATATGAAATATTACTGTAATATACATACTTTTTTTCTTCCATGAGGATGAACCATAACATTAACTTTTTCCTACAGGAAGATTATATCATATAAGAGAGTAACACAATCAAATCAAGATTTTATTGCAGTAAATGCAGCATTAGCCAGACTTGGAAATAACAAGAACAAACAAAAGATCTTTGATTTACTGTGTATTGAGGGAGGCTGAACAATTCTTAAAATGATAACTGTCCCTGTGGCAGTTTGGTAAATGAAGGAAATCTGGATAGAAAATTGTCCACTAGTCAAGTTTTGTCTGCAACACAAGGCCTTGAGCATTACAGGGCTCTTCAGTTCTTCCACAGAAATCTAAATGAATTTCTGTATTCCAAGGTGAAGTTAATCAAATACCATCTTTGAACTAGAACCTGATTAGGGAGTAAATCAGCCTTTCTGTTTAGGCTTGAATGAGGAGTGCTTCATAATCACTCTGCTAAAGACAGTACCAGAAAGAAAACTGATAGATTGTTATTCTTTCCTTCCAGACAGTGTTGCTGAGGGGAGATTGAAATGCAATCCTGTGAAAATCTACTTCTCCTTGCAGAAGGAAAGGTAAAAGGGAGGTGGTTTGGAGCCTTTGAAACTCAGAATCTGTCTACAGCAGATAACTGACAAAAACCTGATCTCAGGGGGATTCTCAATATCATGTCAAAGCTAGTCATCTGCTATAGCTGGTGTGAAATAAAGGCTGTAAAAACACAGAAACAAATTAAAAATCCTGATGAGAAGAATGGTACGAATTTAGAGCTCCACCAGTCTCGAAACTGTGGAAACATGGAAGATGACCAGAGAGTGTTGAAACATTTCATTCTGTATCTGTAAGCTATTCGGTCATGAAAAGGATGGCATTCAGAGTAATAATATTTTTCACAGTGACTAGGTCTGAAGCAGTTGCTGTGCTTAATAGTTTCTAGTTAGTATAGCCAGCAGTAGCTGACCACAAAATAATAAGGAAAAAAAAATCAGAAGGATAGAATTGTTGATGACTGCTCTGAAGCTAAATTTGAATCCACTTTTATAACCGTTACACACTTTTTTGATTATCAGAACTGCAAATTTGGAATTTGGTTGAGGAACAAAAACTACAGTTCAGGAGAAGCTGCACAATTAACTACACACAGACAATCTGCGGTTTGCCAAGCCACTTAGAAAATAAGTTCACTGGAGATAGAAAGTCTGCTGATACTATCATAAAAAACTGAAAAAATGTGATATTTTTAGACTGTGCCTGACAACTTTAAACTATCATGTCCACATTTTTCTACTGCTACTACCCTTGAAAAGGCAACAATTTATTTGATTTGTTATAAAGGATAGTACAGATTTACAGTTTGTCATTCTAGAAGAAGTATCTTACAGTTCATCCCAGGTGAATACCGTAGATCGGTGTCAACATTCATCCTTAAACTAGAGAGCAGAAACCTATCTCATTCTTCTGTTTCTCTAAATAAATGTAAGCATGCCAAGATATAGGATTTATCTAGTTAAGTAAAGACATATGATAAAATAAGCTTTGTGAAGACTTAATTTTCACCAAAACGAAATAGCACACCAACCTCCTTTCCCAACCAGATTAAAATCAACAACACAAAACCTCAAAATAACAACAACAACAAAAAAAAGAAAATAAAAAAAACCCATAGCAAAGAAATAAATTCATTTTTGCTTGGTATTCATTTAGACATGGTCTTGTCTATCCTAAAATAGTGTTTTTAGAGAAGACCAAATAAGTGCCATATTCTATCTCTAAGCTCTTTACAAAGAGGAGTGCAACAGCAAGCAAGCTGTATCTCTGCTTTTTGGAACCAGCTGTTTTCAACAGTATATATCAACTTCTCTTTCCATATTTCTGTGTACAGTATGGAAGTATGTGTTTGTTGGTGTTCTGGCACATCACTTTCACCACCTTACTTTTCAAAGGCTATTGCCAAATAGCAGCATGTTTAACATTTCAATAGCAACAATTTTCTATAGCGTTAAAGCGGAGTTTGTCTTGTACATTTATGAGATATACAGTGGGAAGTTTTCTAGGCATTACTTTGCACCCTCTGCATTTCAAAGAACATGCATATTTTTTTGCCTTGGAATATCAAAAGAAGGAAAATCAAATACTAGGAAGCAGCTAATGTTTCTTCATTTATCCTAAACTCACAGTCTACTGTGAGAAAATCTGCAAGAAGCATCTTGCAATAAAAAACAAAAAGTCAAGTAAATAATTTGCTTTTTAGAAGTTTTTGATGTCTTTTGTTTCCGCCCGCAGAGTTTTTGTTAATTTTTACCCGTATATGAGGTAGAAGGATCCAGAGTGAGCGTACAAGAATTCTTTACAACAGATTTATTTTGAGTCTTGGATTCCTATTTCTCTCCTTCATATTATTTTATCCTAATTACATATTAAGTACAAAATGTGCTTTAATGAGAAGTAAACAGAAGTGAGTTAATTAAAGAAATAGTATATAAACAGGTAGCATAGTTTCATGGAAACAGAATCATTTAGGATGGGAAAGACCCTTAAGATCATTGAGTCCAACCATTAACATAGTAATATGAAGTCCACCACCCAAACACATCCCTAAGCCAACGATCCATACAAGAACTAGAGTACACAGAATCATAGAATCATAGAGTCCTAGAATGGTTTGGGCTGGAAGGGACCTTTAAAGATCACCTAGCCCAACCTACCTGCCACATGCAGGGACATCTTTCACTAGGTCAAGTTGGTCAAAGCCCTGCCCAAACTGACCTTGAACACTTCCAACGATGGGTCATCCACAACTTCTCTGGGCAGCCTATTCCAGTGTCTCACCACTTTCACAATAAAAAAAAAACTTCCTTATGTCCAATCTAAAGCTACCCTCTTTTGGTTTAAAACTTTCTTCTTGTTCTGTCACTACAGGTCTTGGTAAAAAACCTTTGTCTTTCTTACAAACCCCCTTTTTTCTATCAGAAGGCTACAATAAGGTCTCCCTGGAGCCTTCTGATCAGCAGGCTGAATAAACCCATTCTCTAAGCTTCTCTTTGCAGGAGAGACATTTACTTATAAATAAATTCCCATTTATTCATAAATTCCCATTTATTCATAAATTCCCATTTATCCATAAATTCCCATTCCTTACCCCAATAAGGCTAGCAAGCATTTTTTTCCTTTTAGGAAGAAGTTAACTCTGGAATCAGAAATATTACAGAGCAGTCAAAGATTTAGAGGGGAAGGACGGAGTTATCTGCTCCAGCAGTGCTAGGTGGTCTCTGTGTTTGGGTTGACTTTTGTAAAATAAAAAGTTTAGTAGGATTATGTAGACCTCTGATTTTGACCCTCTATGTCTGCACCTGTTGATTGGGAATTAATTTTCTCTGAATCGCACTGAACTGTGTCTTACTGCATTCATTTCTAGCTCCCAAAGACATAACAAATCTTCAGTGATGTTAATAAAATGAATGCCAAAAAGAACCAGTGATACAGAAAATGTGCATGATATATCATCAGAGTTATAAAATTTTATACAAAGTAGGTGGCAGCCACAAATACCTTTGTCAGGTGTATATCCACAAAACACTGTAAAGATGTAAAAGTAGAATATGCTTCCCTTGGTACTTTTCAGTGTTGTATATGTGAGAGAGAGACAAATAAATAGTAGCTAAAGATTTCTGCACTTTGTTCATGGGTAGGATGTAGCAACAGTGGTAGACTAAAAAGAAGGCAACTGGCCATTTATCATTTAAAATTTGGAGGCTGACTTATTTTAATAGCTATTTATAACTAGATAGCTATATTAAAAAAGGTATGCTGTAGGACTCTAGGTGCTATGAAAGGATATAGATATCTACCTTTCAGTTTTGATTGCTTGAATATCTTCTGCTAATCGAGCTAGCTAACTCTCTGAAGTAGATTGTCTCCCTGTGTCTCATGTCCATATAATCTCTTCCTAAACTAACACAAATAATGATATTTCAATGTACAATTAATAACACCATCATCTTTGTTCTAGAGCCACCAGAGAACTTCACAAATATGTGTAACCCTGCACTGTGTACATTGGATAAACAATCTTTGGTGAAATAGTTTGATGAAATGCAAAAAGGAGTAATTTCGTGAGAATGTCAGGTTTTTGAAAGTACAAACCTACAAAAAATTTAGGATAAAATTTGGGAAAATACTTTCTGAATCTAAGTGAGAACTTAATTTACTGATATTTACTTGCTTCCCATGCTCCTAGTCCTGATACTCAAGGCAGAGAATGCTAGATAAAAACTTTAAAAAATTGAAAGAGAGAATCTTAAAAAGCTAAGGAACAACAATGAAGAATTAAAGTAAAACCCTAGTCCTCAATATATATATTGTTTCTACTAAACACATTTCTTCTATTTCCAGTGCAGTTAGCACTTAGTTCACATGTAACTAAGAGTATTTGTAGTCTTATCAGCTGACAAGGATTATTCACATGTTTAAAGAAAAAATTAATCTATTTTGTGTTTGGCCTTCTGTTATAGAAGGGTGCCTCAATTTTTATGAAGTATTCATCCACAAGAATGGAATTATGCAACAACCTGTATAGGAAGAAAGAAACTCTGCATCTTGATATGACTGAAGTGTGACATAAGGTGTAGAGTGAAGGTCTGTGGAGCTATTTATTTCTCTCCTCCTACCAGTAACATTTTAGTGCAAATAATTAAACACCAGTCTTTTTCTGAAATATAACTGCACAGCTTTTGACTGAACTCACAAACTACTTTTAAAATTATTTATCACTGCAGCACACTCTGAGGACTTGTGCCTCAGCCATCTATATGCATGACCTAACGGCACACACATCACGGCTGTTATCCATCCGATGTGCCCTACTTTCCTTCCTTCTGAAACCAAGATGTGTGATCTTGCCCTACTTATGGAGCCAAGACATGGCAAAGGCACATACCCTTGAGCCTGGCAGTGTCTTTGGGCTGTCCATTTAGGCACAGCCTCAGTTTTCAGAGGCAAGTGGGATTCCACTCATGGCACTAATTTTTCACACAGACTGAGATTTTATCCTGACATTTATAAATCTAATAAGATCCCAAACTAACTACAGTTTAATGAGTAGGACAAGGGGCAATGGGTTCAAGCTGGAACACAGGACGTTCCACTTGAATATGAGAAAAAACTTCTTTACAGTGAGGGTGACAGAGCACTGGAACAGGCTGCCCAGAGAGGTGGTGGAGTCTCCTTCTCTGGAGACATTCAAAACCCGCCTGGATGCGTTCCTGTGTGATCTGATCTAGGTGTTCCTGCTCCGGCAGGGGGATTGGACTAGATGATCTTTCGAGGTCCCTTCCAATCCCTAACATTCTGTGATTCTGTGATTCTGTGTGAATATAACAGTGTTATCTTTAGATAGTCTCATGCTTTAGTGGAGAAAAGGAAGAAAATAAACTTATCCCTACAATGCATTCATCAATCCCTTCCCCCTCTTTTACCCTTTCTTCTCTTTCAGTGGTGTTCTTTCTGCTTTTCATATCACCTAATTGTATGCAAAGAACTACATACTAATGATATATTTTCTGAGCAAATCATATGGAGGAGAGTCATAGAATGATCATCCATGAAGAAAACTCCAAGCTTTAAAGATCTCTTATGGCCTAGTGTTTCCTCAATTTATATTGTATCGGAAGTCAGGATTAAATATTAAAAATCCTGTTATTTGCTTATTGATCCAGTGTTCATGGCATGGATGTCCTATGTGAATGACAAGTATGAGGAGCACAATTAGGAATACACAAGACTGGTTCAAGATCACTCATATGACATGAACAGAGAAAGAAGCAAGTTCTGTTTGTAAATCTTGCATGACATCTTGCAGTCCAAATATTTCTAACATATCCTTTAAGTGCAACAGCACAGGTAGACATTAGGTACATTGTGTTCTGATGAAAGGCACCACCTTGGACTTTATTTTTATTATTGCTGCCTGCCGTTCTTGTCTCAGTGGCTATTTCCAAGAACAACAGATTTCACTGCAAACAGAAATGTGCATGAGATAAGCAATTAATCTTTTTCAGTTATTTAACTATACTTTGGATTGTTCTGCCTGATAAAGATACCTGGTTATGTTGCTCTATTTCTTCTGGCAAAAACTGAAACACAGAATTGTAGAATC
>VZTO01003206.1:220819-259885 GCA_013400615.1 Syrrhaptes paradoxus | reverse complement strand
CCTCCAGTTCTGGTTGTCCTCAGCTCTCTATGTCCTTGTGGTAGGTGGTGTTCTGTGGGATGCTGCTGGGCTCTGGAGGCCAGGCCTTTGATGCTCTTATGGAGAGCCTGGGGACGGAACTCCGTATTCCACAGCTGTTTGTATTGCTCTGGTCAAAGCTCTGCTTCTCCTGTAAGAAAGCTGCTTCCTTGTCTCCTGCTGCCCTCTCGGTCCCTGTTCTGTCACGTCTTGCTGTCCCAACAGGTTTTGGTGCCCCAGGCCCATGATGCACACAAGGAGAGCAGCGTCAGGGTCCCCAGGGTGTTACAGTGCAATTACTGATTACTGGATATGTTCATCTTCCTTTTATTTATTTGAAAACTGGGGCGTATCAAACAATAAGCTTTGGTTTAAAAGCTAATTCTAATCACCATTGTTCAAGTGCTACAAAGAAATATGGGGCAAAGCTATGCAACGTTACTCTCCCTCTTCCCTGCTTAGAAACCCCACCAGGAACTAAATGTTCCCCGTTGTGGTGTGCATCGACCTTTGTGGGGTTGTCAGTAGTTTGCTATTAGAGAACCCTGGTGTTAATACGGAGAGTGTATCACCTCGTTTCCTTTTTTTTTTTTTTTGGAAGATGGGTCCTGCCTGCTGCCACGTGATGAGATGCAGACATTGCAACAGCACTTTTGTACTGCAGAGGATGAACCTAGAGGAGTAGCTGAGTGTTGCAGGGTGGCTGGTTGGTTTTGATTTTGCCTGAATAGATGTAGTTTGTCCTTCTAACACCATGCCAGAACTCGACATGAAATTGCTTGGGTTTATTTCCTTCCTTTATTATGAAATTGCTTTAATGTTTCGATTGAGTTTTTCCGTAACCGTTTTTCTTTTCCAGATGTTTCTGGCTATTAAAATCAGGGTTTGTCCCTGTTGAAGTAGCATTAGTTTAGCTCTTTCAGGGTAAGCAATGCTAATAGGCAAGCATAATGGTGGTGTGTAAAAGTCAGCATTTACTGCGTAAAGTTGCTGCAATGAGCTTAAGCGTGCCGCCAGTGAACCTGTGAAACCACGCGGTCACGTGTGCTCCCCATGGTTTAGTTCAGGGATGGTGGTGGCTGTGGTGGTATAAGTGCAGTTTGTTGTGCTTTCACTTATGCCCTGTGTCAGTTGGAGGATTCGAGGATCATTGACACCAATTTCCACTCATGGCTATTTCGCAGGCGGCTTTCTTGTTGAATAGCAGCTACAAGACCGGGGAGTAGAAACAAAATTAATGTGTTCTGCAAAACTCCCTGCCTGATGCCACTTAAAGAGTTACAAGCCCTGTATCAGAAGCCATTTTTCTAAAAATCATAATCGTAGGCTTGTTATCTTATGTTCCGTTCTGTATGCTTCTGTTTCTTTTCAGGGAAGGATCACGTCTGCAGATTTATTGGCTGTGGAAGGAATGAAAAATTTAATTACGTGGTCATGCAGCTTCAGGTGAGTTCTGTGCTTCCCCCTGTCCCCCTCTGTCCCCTGGCATCACAGGGAAGGATGTACAGTGAGACAATAAGGCCAAGCACTGGAGTAGAGGCTTTGTTGTCCGTAAGAAGGTGGGTGAAATGACAGACAGTGAGAAGGGGGTGGTGTTGCTGTTGGTATCCCTTGGAATAGCTGCAGTTGTCAAGACGCGCTGAAATATTTCATAGCTCTGCTTTTCTGTTTAACACACAATAACAGCAGGAGCTTCAGGGGCCTCCGCGCGGCTCAGCATGAAACTTCACCAAGAAAACACGTATAGTTAGATCTTCAGACCCCAAATATGGTGGTACTGTCGTGAAAACAGCTTGCTTTTTCCCAAAAGCAGCTTTCCTTGACAGCATACAGCCACAGGAGCCACAGGTGGAGGAGAGCAAGTGGGAGGAGATGTGTGTGTCAGAAACACACGGGAGAAAGAAGAGGGCTCGAGGGGAATAGTTTCAACCTAGGGGTGCTTCTTTCGGGCACAGTTCCCTTGGAAGCTGTCCTGTTTCAGCACCTGCCACAAGAGTCGACAGGGAACTTGTCCTACCTGTCTTGCTGCTGGTATGATCAGGACTTTGCTGTGCAAAGAGCTGTATCACTACATGATACAAGCTGCCCCCTCCTCTGAAGAGCTTACAGCCCGTGTCACATTTCTTCATGTATAATTTGGGTGACAGAACATGCTGAAGGAAAGTAAAGAGAAGTAAGCTGATGCATAAACTAGGTTATTTTTAATTAGTGAATGAGGTGAAATAGACACTAGCAGACCCCAGTACTTCTTTAAAATAAACTTCTGATTCTTTGGAAGTGTAGTTCTATTTTGCAAGGTGGGTGTATAAAACCAGTAAATTCCTGGTTCTTGCGTTTGCCTTTTGCGCACCCTTGGCATCCCACCTGCTGTTATGGATACGAACCCACCGTTTCCTTTCTAACCAGCCCTGGCTATTGCTGCTGCTGCAATGTGAGCGTGAAGATGATTCTTGAAAGGGCTAATCTGGAGCTCACGGAACAACAAGGCTTCTAACCCCCCTATCCTGTCCTTAACAAGCCTGATGAAGATGACTGTACCTTGGAAAAAAATTTCTCTGCAAAGAACCTTACTTTCTAGCATGTTCTTGACTATGTAGCTGAGCTTGTAGAGTAGGCAGAGCTGCAGTTCATTTTGTTATTTGCAAATGAAGACTTTGTTACTTAAAGCATTAGCTAGTTTTGCACCATCACTCTTCAGGCTAAAATTCTGCTTCACTTTCAAGGTCTGCTGAGACATGGTTTATCTTGTCCCCCTCTGACTGCTGTGTACTACGATTCTCCCTCTCTCTTCAGTCCCCGGGACCGCTCCTTCCACTCTAATTCCATTGCATCTGCTCGGTCTCTTAGCCAGCCTGATGGTGTTTATTTGGCAAGTAATGCTCATTTGCTGTCTTCTCCTGGGGACAGTATTGGATATTCACATGCCTTGGGTTGCTTCTGGAGAATGGGTGTCTGAGACCATCTCCCAAACAGCGAGTTTCAGTGTGCGGCTCTGAAAAAAATCTGCCTTTCCCTAAGATGAGTGTTGGTGTCTGAGGAGCCTCTTTACAGTGGAAAGAAAGATTTGCTGCCAGTTTAGTAACTCAGATCTTTCGGGACAGCGATGACAAATCTGTGCTGCCTCTAGTAAACTGTCCTAGAAATTAAAAGGTCCAGTTGCTCTGGCTTGGCTGTATGTGTGTTAGATGACCTGTATCCATCACAGAATCACAGAACGGTTTGGGTTGGAAAGGACCTTAAAGATCATCCAGTTCCACCCCCCTGCCATGGGCAGGGACACCTCCCACTAGCCCAGACTCAGAAGCAAATGGAAATGCCTCTAGAGATCCACCCCACTCACAAAACGGAGAGAATTTCTTTCTGTTTTCCAGTTCTGGAAAAAAAAAATAAAAGTTTAAAAATCATGCATTATGCACATGCTTTCACTGAGGTTGTCCACTATGGTAATTTTTGTTACTACTGAACTGTAAGTTTCAGGCCCTGGACATGGTCATAAAGTACAGTAATGACCCTGTAAATCCCACTAACATCACTGTTGTTTCTTCTGCCTGACTGGGGCTTTAAAACCAATAATTTATATTTAATGCAGAATATGATATTTTATTGATCTGTTTTCCAATATATGCATTTGAACACCTTTCTCTGTACTAATCTAAAGAAGTATAGGCAAATCTGAGATAACAGAGATCAAAGAACACTGTGATTCTTCTGGTGTTTCNGGACACCTCCCACTAGCCCAGACTCAGAAGCAAATGGAAATGCCTCTAGAGATCCACCCCACTCACAAAACGGAGAGAATTTCTTTCTGTTTTCCAGTTCTGGAAAAAAAAAATAAAAGTTTAAAAATCATGCATTATGCACATGCTTTCACTGAGGTTGTCCACTATGGTAATTTTTGTTANTTTTTTTTTTTTTTTTTGCTAAATACTCTTTTTTTTTTTCTGCACAGCTGGTAGATTTTTTGTTTGTTTGTTTGTTTTCACCAGAAATTTAATTAACTGGAGGTAAATTACCAAAATGTTCTGCTTTAGTGTGATGGTTGAAGTGTTTTATTGATCGTTTCAGGGCCGAAACCTTGCAGATCTCAGAAGGAGTCAGCCTCGAGGAACTTTCACGCTGAGCACAACGCTGCGATTAGGCAAACAGATTCTGGAATCGATAGAAGCCATTCATTCTGTGGGATTCCTGCATCGTGACATCAAGCCTGTATGTTGTTTGGGAAATTTTCCTTTGGGCTGTGTGTCTGTCTGTTCTGCTTGAGTAAATAAAGACAGTCTGAATCTGGGCAGATCTCAGGGGAGGCATTGAGGCCCCCTACTGTCTGACACGTTGGCTATTGTCTGTAAGTACAGAATAGTAATATAGTATTGTCATTCCTTTAAGTGCATAGCAAACTTGTTTTTATCAGCATAGTGGGTTAGCAGCTGTCAGTCACACTTGCACCGGTCAAGATCACATTTTTGTGAACGAATTTTGAACAATCATTCGGAGTCCAACCAATCATTACTATAAAATAGGTTCAAAAAGGATGTCTTGCTCTATGACCCGTCACTTGAATAAATGCTGTTTCATGTACTTGATTTAGCTAAATAATCCTCTTAATCTTTTTTTGAGCAATTGCTAAAAAAAATAATCGGAGCACAGTTTCCAGTGTCAGAAATGCAGTCACAGTGTTGGTCATCTGCCTAGGTGAGGCACGGTAATTCCAAATCTCACTGTAGGAGCCGCTCTTCCCTACTTGACCTGAACACTTGTTGCTACACCATCCCTGAGACCATCTTCCTTCCAGGAAAATCGTCTGCTGCTTTTTAAAATCATCTTGTTTTTTTGGCTGATCAGGTTCAGATGAAAATCTGTCCCTAATATGACCGGCCACAAGTCCTTTAGCAGCCATCCATGATGGTAAGGGATAGAACTTTCAGATGGGGATTAAAAAAGAGCTGCTCCGTTTGCTTGTTTGAAATTTATTTACTAAGAACCAAACCCTGTGTTTTTCTGATGTCTGAACGTTCAGATAAATTCAGGTAATGCAATAGAGTGGATGGAGATTCTGGGAATTAGGGCAGAATAAAGCACGCTAGCAGCTGAACCACGAACAGGAGCATTTGTCTGCAATAACTCCAGCCTGTTACGCAAGTGATGGAGCTCTCACCGCAGAGCTACTGATGTTATATGTAGCTCTTTCTCAGAGCAGCTGAAATTTAGGGAATTTTAGTTATTTTTAGACTCCACCGTCACTTATCTGCAAAATTAACTTCTTTATGTGGCAGTGATTCCCTAATCATGATGTTTAAGATGAATCTTAAAATTCTTCTCTTTGATTTATGTTTCCACCAGAGACGTGGGGGTAGATGACAAAGTTTTGTCCACAAAAGAACAAAACAGTTTTGGGCCACTTTTACCCAAGTTCCTGGTATCAAATTGATTTTTTTTTCTTTCTTTCTTTGTCTAGTCCAATTTTGCCATGGGCCGCTTACCTTCAACATACAGGAAGTGCTACATGTTAGACTTTGGTTTGGCCCGTCAGTATACCAACACTACTGGGGAAGTCCGGCCAGTAAGTAAATTTTAAGTAATTTTTTTTCCACTTCTGCAAGTGCTTTAGGCATGGAAAGGTTTTGTGATTTTGTTGATTTGTGGTTGTTGTGCTTGGTCATTCTATTGGACTCAATTTTCTGCAAGGTGAGAAGCAGCAAGTGGCTTCAGCTGAGTTGGGAATCTAAGAAGGGATGCTTGCTTTTGTCTACAAGGTGTGTAGCTTTTTTTTTTTGTTCGTTTGTTTTCCTTTAGGATAATCATGTTTTCCACAGGCTTGGCATACTTACTGAGTACACTATGGCCAAGCAAAGAGGGTGAGCCCAATGCTGGCCATAGTCCCAGAGGACTGGTCTAGTTCAGGTCTCTGTGATCTGGGGAACCAAGTCTTTAACCTTTTATGAAAAAAATGCTAGAAGTTAGAGGCTGACCTGATCTCTGAGGCTCAGCTTACTGTGAACTGCAACCTGTAATGCTGTTCTCGCCCTTGCCTGGCTCTGGTTTTGTGTACGTTGGCCCTTGTCTAGATTTCTTAGGAGGAGTATGTCAGCGTGCCTTTTTGGAGGGGAGGTAAGGACAAGGGGCATAACTTGTGCCACGTGACGTGTTATCTTCAGTCCTTTTACCAGCACTGTGTTATCTGGCATCACTCATAAGGATGCATTAAGCTTCAGATGCTCTAGGTATCAGTCAGAGCATTCCTAGATTTATTTTGGAACACAGTGGAAGCAGGGAGGGCTCAGGGTCAATCTCTCTGTTTATCATCCCAGGCTTATACCTTTTTGGTCTGCACATCTCTTCCATCTGCAAGATAATTGTTGTTCCAGAAAATGTTGACAATTGGAGAGCTAAATTCAGAGACTCTGTCGTGCAGGATAGGGTTGGGGAGTGGGAAGAAAGCAAAGATCAATGAGCAGATTTTGTGTCTTTAGCAGATGAACACCAATGCACGCAGCACGGGCAAAGGACAGGAGGAGCTGGAAGCCATTTTGCAGCAGGAAAACTGATATAGTTGCCATCACGGAAACGTGGTGGGATGGCTTGCACAACTGGAGTGCTGCAGTGGATGGCTCTAAACTCTTCAGAAGCGATAGGCAAGGAAGGAGAGGTGGTGGGGTAGCCCTGTGTGTTTTGATTGTCTACGGCTTATTGATGGTGACAACAGTGTTGAGTGTTTATGGGTAAGAATCAAGGGGAAGGCCAAAAAGGCAGATACCGTGGTGGGAGTCTGCTGTAGACCACCCAACCAAGACGAAAAGGCAGATGAAATATTCTGTAAGCAGCTGGGAGAAGTCTCACAGTCGCTAGCCCTTGTTCTCATGGGGGACTTCAGCTCACCAGATGTCTGCTGGAAATACAATACAGCAGAGACGAAAAAGTTGAGAAGGTCCTTGAGTGTGTGGAAGATAACTTCCTGACACAGCTGGTGAGGGAGCCAGCTAGGGAAGACATCCCGCTGGACCTGTTGTTTGTGAACAGAGAAGGACCTGTGGGTGATGTGGTGGCTGGAGGCGGTCTTGGGTATAGCGCTCAGGAATTATAGAGTTTTTGATGAGCACAGAGGAACTAATGCTCAGTGAAGATAATGGACAGTAGAAATTATCCCACCTCAGAGCTTTAATCAATCTCTAGAAAATCAGAGTGAGACCTTTTTAATGACAGCCTATGCTATCTGCCTACTAAGAGGTTCCTTGCCTTTTCGTATGAGAAAAATTCATGTTTGGCATCAGTGAATTGCACATAAAATAAATAGATAAAATCAGTGCTAACACAACTTTCCAGAGGATTTTACTCCACAGAATCACTGGCTTTTCCCTTTTTCAAAATCGAAGGTGTTTTCAAAATAGAAAAGTGACCAAAAACAGGAAGGCAAAAGGTAAGTTAAAAACAAAACCACAGCATCCTAAAGGCCAGACCTATTATCTGTATCACTAGCAAGTCATTCAGAGTCTTTCTGAAAAGCTGACAAGCAAGATCAAGGCTACAAATTTCAAAGGATGGGAAAACAGCAAATACTTTCTTATGGTATTATTCATAAAGTACGACAATGCTTCGGAAACCATAGGAAGCTGCCCAGAACTTACTTGAGCAGAAAACACTTGTTAATAAATGAATATGACTGAAAGCAAAATTCAGACATGCTTCCAGAAAAAGAGAAAGTGAGCTCCTTCCCCTACCTATCTCATGTATTGTACCTTAGAAATAAATCACAGAAAACCCTAAGCGCAGGGTGATCTTAAGCAGTATTTGTGATCTGCGTTCAGCAGGGTGTGTTTGACCTGGGGTTTCCCATTTCTCAAGGGAGCACTGTCAGTGATAATTCACAAAGTATTCCTGGTCCTTAGTAGCAACTTACATATTCACTGAAACAGAGAGTGGAAAAACGACTTAGTCGCAGTAAAACGGGCTATCTCCAGGGTTGTGAGACTCCTGAAGTCCCTTTTCTAGGGAATATATCTTAATTTTGTGCCAAGCTGTAAAGCTTCAAGGAGAGAGATCACAATGCACCTGCTCCCATTCTTCCCGTGGCTTAACTACACGATGTTCATGGTACTCTGCTGTCAGGTGAGAATGCAGGAACTCCTGTAGGCAAGGTTACTGAACCTGACACTTCCAAACTTTGGGTGAATGATCTAATGCTGGAGAGAAGAAACTGTGCTCCCGTTCAGTGTTGTCTTTTTTTTTTTTTTTTGTGACTCTGAACCTTTTCTTGTTTTTCTGGTTCCGGTCAGTGCCCACCAGAAAACTCCTGAATTGCTTCCTGCTGCCACACTACCTCTCCAAGTAGATATAAGAGTTATTCAAGCTCCCTGTGAGTACTAGGGTTTGCGACAAGGCTTCCTTCAGTTGTCTAAAGAAGGCTTCATCTACTTCTTCTTCTTGGTCAGGCATCATTGCATTACATCTGTTAGTTGGTACTGGTCACTTACCCATCAGTAGTGACTGTCTCATCACCTGCTCCTAGGAGAGCTTCATCCATTCAATCCATCCCTGTGCAAACACATCCCAGTGAGATCGTAGCTTTGCAACAGCACATGCACCACTAACTCCTCCCGTTCGATTCACATGTGTAGGTGTTTGTGGTCAGGCACTTGAGGCAGGCCACCAGTTTGTGCTGCTTTCCCAGGAGAGGCATGAGAGCTTCTATCATCCTCTCCTCACACACTCGGTTCTTCCATTTCTCTTCAGGCTGTGGTGATCCTCTCTCATCGTACCTGCTTTAAGCCCTCCTCACTAAGTTAGCAAGCCTAGATGCAAAACCTTTGCAAAGATGCTCTTTGCCACTCTGTCAGAGAAGTCCTTCTTCACCAACAGTCCTTTTTCCTCAAAGAGGGACCCATGGTCAGAGAAGGCAAAGCCCTGTTTTTGAGAGCTAGGTGTTGACTTGCTGGATGCATGCACTTCTGCCCAAGTCTTTCCTACTCACTGACAGGCTTCAGGAGGACAGCAGATCTGTAGTCACTCCTTGTATACTCAAGGTCACCCCTTGAAAAACAGGTGCTTTTGGAGTTGCTATGGATGAGCAGCAAGGGTGTCCTGGGTTCAGCTGAGACAGAGTTCACTTTCCTCATAACAGCTAGCAAGAGGCTGTGTTTGGATTTGTGCTCAGAAGAAAGCTGATAAAAAGTGATGTTCACGCGGCTGCCAAGGTCTTCCAGCTTCTCTGGCTGTCTGCAAACACGAGAAGCTGGGAGGGAGCACAGCTCCAGTGACCNCGGGAACAGGCTGAGCCTTGGTCATGGGGCGGGGGGGCAGTGTCACTGTGTGTCACTCATTTGTATATTTGTATATAGGATTATTTTCAATATTATTGTAGTTTAGTTATTAAATTGTTCTTATCTCAACCCACGAGTCCTTTTTTCCCTATTCCCCTTTAATTCCCCTGTCCTCAGGTGGGGGCCAGGGGGGGGATTGGGTGAGCGGGTGTTTGTGAGTTGGTCCCCAGCCAAGGGCAAACCCATCACAAAGGGTTAATAGTCAGAGTGCCACACAAACCTGGGCAATCTGTCCTTATCATCCTATATCCAGGCCCCCAGCTAGCCGCAAACATCGAGTCAGGGCAGTAGATGGGGCCTCCATTTCCTGCAGGAAGGAGTTTTCAGTGACCATCACTCACCTTTGCTTCTTGGTGTGGACATTTGGTTCAGGCTCAGATGCCTCCCTTGACTGGTCTTGTTCCTCCTCACCAGTTCCCAGGTTACTAAATCTATTCTGCAACTGCAGATCTGGCTGTGATTGTAACCTGAGCAAGAAGATGAATAAAAGGAATTTTATGAAAGTTTGTGAGATACTATAAAGAAGCGAATGAGAGAGCCTCTGTTCTCTTTGGCTACGTAGGAACAAGATGTTCAGTGAAACAGATGATGAATGTAACCCAGTGAGGGGATGCATTTATTCATTTATTCATGCCACAGGTAGTCAGCGTGCATTGGGAAGAGTAATACAGCTCCTGCATGCAGGGCAGAGAGTGGTCTAAGTAGCAGCCATGGGACAGAGTGTGCTGTCTAAAGGTAAGGAAACAGGGGGGTATAAACCAGCAGGTGAAATTCTGTGTTGATAAAAGGTGATGCTCGTGGTGTGTTTGAGGGGGGAGGAGAACAGTTCTAATTTCACATACGTGGGAGTGGCCTCTGAGCTGACAAGTACCACTGATAAGTGAGACCTTGATGTGACGGAATGGCTTCATGAAGACATGGGTTTGATCCTCAACAGCTTTCCAGAAGGTGCTCAAACATTCGAAGTCATTGGGAAAGGAACACAGTCCCACCCCCTGTCATGGGCAGGGACACCTCCCGCTAGCCCAGGTTGCCCAAAGCCTCATCCAGCCTTGAACCCGTCCAGGGGTGGGGCATCCACAGCTTCTCTGGGCAGCCTGGGCAGCTTCTCTGATTAGAGATCACTGTTGTGACCCTTGATGAGGTGGGGGTGGCTTTTCAGAGTTCTCATAGCATACCTGAGAGAAAACTTGAGACTGATTTGAGGTGGACTGAGATCTGTTGGCCTTGTTCTTGCAAAGATCCTTGTTCTTTGCGTTGGTCATAGCTTGATGCTAGCAGCAGTTGTGGGTGTAGGCCACCTCTGCCATCTGCTGTTCACAGAGCTTGCTTTAGGGTGCTTTATTTTTTAACCCCTCTCCTCTGAGGTTTCTGCAGTGGCTTCACGGTGTGGTTGCACGCAGTCAAGCTAGTCCAGCAGTTGGAAAAGGAGTCAATTAGAAACATTAAAAAAAAAAAAGAGGTAAAAGGAAGAACTGGTGTTCTCTTCCATATCAGTGGTCTTCCTGCAGGACATTTGCACCCCATTTTTGCCTTGTTGGAGAAGAAAATGGGGAAATGTAAATAGATTAGGGGCAGTGTTGGCTTAATCAATCTGACCTTTGTCCAGACTAGTGGCTCATAGAACGGTTAGGATTGGAAAGGATCTTAAAGATCGAGTTCTGTAGGAAGCAGTTTTTCCTTCCCGTAATACCTAAAGCAACCTCTGTAATAAAATACTGCAAGATGCAGAGAGCTTTTTCAGAGATTTAACTATTATTTCCTCTAGATGCAACCTTTTGCCATGGTTCAGATGGAGATATGAACAGTTTTATTCACTGTGATGTCCTGGGTGTGCAACCCACCTTTGCCATGCAGCGGGATAAGCAGTCAGAGCTGATGTTAGGACAACAGCTAAGCAGCTGGGGAATACATTGAAAGGTTGGGTTTGTTTGGTTTTTTTTGTATGGAAGTATATTCTATAGAAAACGCACAAGTCAAAATTTTCATCTTGAATTCATTTTTAGAGTAGAATGTGTTTGATATGGAGAACTAAGACCGAGAAGAAAATTTTGAACTTGGAGGGGAAAAAAAGACATAAACGTTGTTACACGGATAATACGATGAACAACGAATGCTTGTATACCAGAGGTGTTCTGGGTCGTGAAGGTCTTCTGTGCTAATGTAGGTCAGATTCTGGACAATAACCGGTCTTTGTTCAGGTCTGCTAGCTTTGTTAGTAACGTGCAGTACAGAAAGCGTAATACTTTTCCTCTGTCTGTGACACCCTTCCTTCAGAAACATATTCCCTGTGGCTCCACAAATATTAATTGAAAATGGTTGAGGGTTTAGCAGCTTGGTCTTGATTATTTATTTGAAAAGAGAGAAGAGGCTGTTTGTTTTTTTTTCCTGGAGTCTCTCTCCCATTGCAGGATCCGACACCAGGCTGTTCTGCTCATCAAGCATTTTTTTAGCTTAGTCAGCTGCAGCCCATTGATTCGATCTCGGTCTCGCCGTGGCTCAGACTGCAGTGCAGCAGTTTGCAGTGCCTTGCTGGAGATCCTCTACGTGTGCGAGGGGGTGGCTCTGCCAGCCCGTGGGCAGAAAGAAGATGATGTAGGCAGGACAGTGCCTAGCCTGCTTAGACAAGCGTGATGAAGGCTGCAGAAATGTGTCAACTAATAGAGAAAAAAAGGTATTTATTTTCCAAATGTCTGTGCAGAGTGTTAAAAATAAACTTTGCTGCAGTGAAGAAGGTATTAGAAAATGAGGGTATGGTGGTTTGTTTTTTTTTTTTCTGCTAAGTAGTTTTCCCCCCACTGGAAAATGAACTGTAAAGTAACACAAAGGGTATTAACTTCTACATCCTAAGACCCTAAATATTCAACCATAGAAGCCGAGTGGCTTTTATACTCACTTTGTACTTGAAATATATGTAAAGCTGTAATATTACATAGGAGATGAACATTTTACAGTAGAATAAACAGATTTGAGGAGCTGTAGTACTTGGAGTACTGTATTAGCTTAGGAAGGGATATAATTTCTGTCTCAGACTTTGAATTGTAAAAAGGTGATTGGAGAAAAGGCTGAAAGCCTGACAGCATAGTCACATTGGTTCACTCAGAGGTGGGGAAAAGGAAGAAAGTGGGCCCATGTCTTTGAGAATATTGCACATTGAATATATTGTAGATACGCTGTTTCTGTGGGAATGGGTTAGTTATAAAGCAGATCATCATGAAAATCACATGAAGGTTCTCACCATTAATTTCATTGTTGGAGTAGCAAATCTGGACTTGAGCAGCAAGTTTGTGTTCTGGTTTAAAGCATTACAGCTACAGAAAACCAGTGCAGTTGGAACTAAATGGGTGAAAAGCAGAGTAGCTGATGGATTTGAAAATCTATTAGCAAGCAGGGATTCTTGTATCTCCGCACAACCAGCTGTTCCTCTGCTTTGCTCCCCTGGAAGTCCTGGTTCAGTGAGGTGACCTAGGATCTATCTACATCAGGTTGGTGGTGGTTTTATTTTCTGTAGCAGGTCTCTGGTCAGAGCTCTTGTGCTCCAGGGATGAGGGAAAAGGAACGACAGCTCAGGCTCAGATTCCATCTGTGCCTGCACAGCAATGAGATCCCGTTTTCCATTTCTGAGTGCCTTTACTGCCGAGCTGCAGGGAGGATACAGCACGTCTGAACGTGTCATTCCTTCTGGTCAGTGCTGTTCTGCCTGAAGCTCTGATTATTCTTCCCACTGGACTACAGAGAGAGGAACAGAAAACTATTACTGTGTCCGGTGGTGAGGGAGCAGGGTCTTCTCTCCCCGGACAAGTGACTGTTGAGTTTGGATTACAGGTCAAGTCTCCCTTCCATTAGGTGAGTGCATTTGCTGTCAGGTTACAGAGTGCCTGTCATACACTTTCTCTCTCTTGGTGATAAATATTCCGTTAGTCTGTGCAAAAGGGATCCTTTCTGACACGGATGTTCTTAGACTGGCATCTCAAAGTACCCTGTGCCTTAGGGGCAAAGGTGTACTCTGGAAGGAGGGAGGCGTGGTTTTCAGCCTGTCCAAGGGATGGAGAGGTTTGACCTTAGCTCTGCTGTGTCTCAGTGATTGCCACAACTGTCTTTGGTCTTCTTCCTTTTGGTATAAAATGTTCGTCTTCTCCATCTGACTCCAGGAAAGCACTGTGAGCTGTAAATCCCAAATGAGATCTGACTAACACTCTGCAACGTTCTCCAAAACGTTTCCATTTCACCAGCTCAGTGGTTCCCCTGCTCTGTGTCACAGTGCATGAAGAACTTATCTTTCCTGCTTAGCACTCTCCATGCTTTCCATGGGGTTATTCTGGGCTACTTTTTCCCTTATGGGACCATGCATGTAAGAAACAAGCGCAGCTCTGAGGTCAAAATTCTCTTGTTAAAAATCGAATGATAATTGAATAACAGGATTACAGCTGGAGTAAGCTTTGGATTAAAAAAATGCTCATTCTTAAACCTGTTTCTAATGTGAGAAAGGCATCCTCACCTCCAGCACAAGTTCTTGCGCAGGCATCGCATGGCGAGACAGTTGGGACATGCTATTCAGAAAGAGAAAATTGTTATCCTGGTCTTTGCTGATTTTACAGTTCATTGGAAATTCTGAATTCTCCTAAAGTGAAGAAGGAACGATGGCATTTTAACTCATTCCTTTCAGGTTTTTTGCTTTGGAGAGAATAGTAGGAGACTATTAAGAAGTAACTTTCTCAAAATTAAATTTCAGGCAAAATCAATGGAATTCTTAGAACTTGCACATTTTTAGCGCAGAGGACTACTGAGACTCAAATAAGAGTCTACTGAGACTCCATTGAGCTAGCTGATTGCTTTTGATTACTTGATTTCTGTTGGAATAAGTATCTCTCAGCCGAGATCTTTCCTCCGTTGACTGAATTGAGTTTTTAAGCTTATATAACATATAATAATATGAGCTCTTGTTTCCACACTACACAATTAACATGTTAAGAGACAGTGACTGCTCCCGTGGCCCAGAAGCAGTGCTGGCTTCCAAATTCATTCTGCTCTCTCTCGAACCGCCGCGCTGCACCCCACCGCAGACAGCGGACACCCTGCTGTTTCCAGGTGGAGCACTGCGGCAATCCTCAGGGAAGGGAAAGATGCCTGAAGTTGGGAGCTGTGAAGCCTGTCAATATGGCAAGCCAGTGATTGTATGGAGATTGCTGGTGAGAAAGCAAGGTGGTGGCGGTGGTGGTGGCAGAAAAAGCCAAATGGCAGTGCAAATGGGGAAGGGGATATATCTCTGTTCAGTTTTAGAAATTGATGAGCTAATGTTAGAACTTGCTCTGGATGAAAAGGGCAAGAGATCGTAGAGTCATAGAATCGTAGAATCATAGAATCATTGGAAAAGACCTCAAGGATCATCCAGTCCAACCGTCAACCCAACACCACCCAACCCACTAACCCATGTCCCCAAGCACCACATCTCCACGTTTCTTGAACCCCTCCCGGGATGGTGACTCCACCACTTCCCTGGGCAGCCTGTTCCAATTATCAGATGAGAAAGAGCAAATCCTCCTGCTGGTCAGTTTGATGGGGGAAGGAAGGGAGGTGTAGGTATCAGATAATTTTGGGAAGGAAAATCACAGTCAAACCGTATGACTGACCTGTGGTTAGGCTGTACACCTCTGCTCTCACCTTTGTGTTTTACACTGCTAGGTGTGATATGCAAGTGGGGGGAAGTTAGTCTCTAGTGGGACCCCTCTCACCACAAACCACACAGGCTCGCTCAACGCTCTGTGTCTACGTGAACCGAAACACTGCATGGGCCAACTGCCCTGGGAAGGATGCTGGGAGGTGGCAACAGCTAAACAGATTTCTGGAGGGATACAATATTGAATTGGTTTTTAATTAATTTCTGTTTAATTTTTTTTCTCATTTTGTTGTTTTTTATCATGTTTTTCTTTGGGTTTCTCTCTGTTTTACAGTTCTTTTGGGCTCTTCTTTTGAGGCTGTGTTTGATGCGTTGGCTTCCCATCCGCTGCTCGTAACCATCTCTGCTATGAGTTGTGAGTGAGCCATCACCATGCTTCTGGGTTTTCATTTTGTTTTGTGCTTTTGTTATATACCGAAGTCCAAATTACACCTGGTTTTCTTTTTTCCCTCATGACATGTTTGCCTTTCAGCGGGATCGTGACAGCTATCTAAATGGGGTGCAGAGGCCTAGAACACTTGGGATTCTGCCTGAGGGGCTGGCAGACATTTGGGTGGTACCAGAGACGGTGATTTTGTCACTTCTGTGGTTTTGGAGGTGAGGGGAGGGGAGTTCTTGCATCATACACTTTTGGTTCCAGCTTCCTCTGTTCATTTCCGAGTCCCCATTGAGATAAAATGAAGGAGCAGGATTTGTGTCTGCAAAAGAGCTGGAGATGCATGTCCCTACGTCTCCCCCATAAGCCTGACTAATGGAAGCAGGAGATTCCTAGAAGTCACGGTGATGCTTCCGTTGAGTTCAGTTAAAGCTTCCTTTAGCTCTCCCTTCTGATCACAACTTTTCCAACATTTCAACCCAAGATATCTCTCCAAGTGCTTCCCGTGATCTGTGGCATTTCCTCCCTCCCCTTCCCACCTTCTCTTTGATCTACGCTAACTCTCTTTTCATTTTCTTACTGCTGGAAATCCTTTTCCTGGTTCAAGGAGAGGTGGTTTCAGGATCCCAGATGGCGGCAGGCCTGCTAGGGGCAAAGGTGGTGAAACTCAGGAGGTGTTTGCACAGGCAGCCAGAAGGTTGGGGAGGAACCAGCTGTCATGTTCCGTGAGAGCACCACAGAGGCATAAGAAATGACAGGAGGGAAGTACCAGCATCCAAATATAAGTTTTTAGGAAGGAAGCTGGAAACCGGAACATTCAAAACATCAATCTAGGGACTGGTGAGGCAAGAGGAAAAATGTTAATCTCTATGTATGAACATGGTGTAAGGAGGAGACACAAGCACTCCTGAACAAAGGGAGCGTATACAGGAAAGGCTGACTTCATGTGCATCATAAGGGGGACACTGCTGGCACTTAAAATGCAGACCATCATCAGTGTTTGAACTGGAGAATGACGAAAAGCTGATGGGTGCGAAAGAGCACAGTTGGGAACAATGCATCCACTTGACAGACGATTTTGTTACCTAATTCTGCTGTTGCGAGATAGCGTGCATTGCTAATATAGTGAAAGGAACATCGGGTATAATTTTTGCCCTGTGGTAGTGATCTAACACATTTCTCCCAAGCTAAAATTCACTTTAAACCAAGCTTCTAACACAGTGCAATGTACTTCATATCCCTGTCCTCCCCCTGACAGCTCTGTAATAAATTACTTCAGCTTTGTGCTAGATCCAGTCTAAATGCAGGAAGGGCTATGCCTTACCCCGAGTAGCATTTTTGATAGTAATACTGATGTGGAGAAATAAAAAATAAATTATGTATGGTTTAAAATTGTATTTCAGCTTGCTAGCTTATTACCTTATTATTACTGTTTTGGGGATTGAAATCAGTTGAGTTGTGTATAATCCCAGAGTATGAAGCTCCTAGCTGTTACAGCTTCAGTTCTGTGCCAAGCGTGGACCAGTCTGGACAGAAAGGATGCTTTACCCAGGCTGGGCAGTGCAGTGGTGGGATGAAATTTATTAACTGGAAGACATGAAGTGTGTAAAGAAATAATCTGGACAATCCATGTTGATGAATTGAGAAGAAAAGTCAATAACAGTACAGCATGTGCTGCAACAAATGTTGAGGCAGGAGCTGTTTGTTTGGGTGGAAAACAAGGTATCTCCACAGCCATGGAAATATTTGGTTGCCGTGATTAGTGGCCCAGTCCAAGGCATGACTAATTGCCCTGTGACTGGCAAGGCAGTCAAATATGGTTAAAAGAGGTGAAACCTTTATGAGGAAAAGGTGCTGTAGGGAAAGAACATGAAAGACGAACTCCCATGGGCTGCAAACATTGAACAGTATTTGCTCTGAAAACGTTACAGGTTGCACACTAGAATTATTCACACTGTGCTCTTGTTTTATGGCTCATTCTACACCATTCAGGTGGGGGTTAGCGGCATAGGGTTGGTGAACTTGTTTAAAAAACATTTGAGGTTTTATTCTTTCTGAGAGTGTTGAAACTCAGAGCAACTTCCTGGTCTGCAAAGGGACATCAGGGAATTGTGTGTACCTACACTGACAGAAGGGTGCCCTAGAATAAAAGTACAGTGTGCTAGGCATAGTTCTGAAAGCACAGGCACAGCCGAAAGAACAAACATGAATCAACCAACCTAACTGGGACAAGTTATTCAGGTTGTTATGAATGGGCTCAAATTTCTGCAGGAGTAGGATTTTAATCATGAGAATGTTTAGTTCGTCACCCAGGCTTAGCCTAGCAATGGAAGACGTGTGGGTCTGAACCTGGTTTTGCCACAGGAATTTCGAAAGTACTGCTGTTGAGTCTGGTTCTTCTAGCGAAGCTGGAAGGATTTGGTGGATGTCATTGTTCAAATGCATTTTTTTCAGAGCAATGACATCCTCAGTAAGTGCACTCACATGGTCTAATGTTCTTATGGAGGCAGCAGTGGGAAGAGTTGGAAGCATTGCTCAGCCCCCGGAGCAGAGAAAGCCTCTGGCTTGCAGGAATGGTCACGGGAGGATGGCCTTCTTCCCATGGCTGCTATGTCCTGCCTTCGGTTCCTGAGGATGTGAAGAACAAGAGAGTGGGAGAAAGAGAAAATGAAGATAAATGGTTTAGGATATACTGGGAAGAATCTGGGGAAAAAAAAAAGAAAGAATTCTGAAAGTCAGCGGTTCTTAATTTGTTAAAGTCTTCCAGAGGATGTTGACCAGCAGTGGCTGCAAATCCTTGTGGTCTTTTGCCCGGTATCAGAGCAGAGGATCCCTGTTCTTGTCCTGAGCAAGCTGCCCTCCACCCCTTAGCTCCTGTCATTCGTGACTCAGTTTTGCACTTGCACTTCTTTACGAGCTTTTCCCTTGACTTGGAGTTTAAAGCTGTGATCTTGGATAATGTTCTTTGCTCTGTGCCTAGACTATTCCTGTTCTAACCTGTCCCTGTAACCACCTTGCCCTCTCTGTAAAATAAGCTTTTCTAGAAGTGCAGGATTGGAGGATGCCGTCTGTTTAGCTGGCTGCTAGAGCAGCCGAAGGCATTAAGAGCTTTGTATCCCTTGGTTATATATGTAATGTTCGGGAGGTAGCTGCACAGGGGATTTAGTGATCTGCTCTCTCTGAGATTTTCTGTTCTCTCCCTCCAGCCTCGCAATGTTGCTGGTTTTCGAGGAACGGTCCGCTATGCTTCAGTGAATGCACACAAAAACCGAGTGAGTATTTCTGGGTTATATGGAGTTTAACAGCAAGTTTATTTCTCCTCAGAAACCTGTTTCCAGGGGCAGAGGAGGAAGAGGTGCGAGTTCTGGTTTGTTAGATCAGATTATTCCATTAGGTGGCCAAGGCTGTTGACTGTAAAATCAAAATTATTATTCAGTTATTGAATCCTCTCAGGTTGCCATCCTTAATAATTGTAACTATTGCATTATAAGACACTTTTTAAGGGGAAATAAAAACAACGAACAAACACTAAACTGGAAATCAAGTTAAGTGCCAGTCTGCTTGCTGCTAGTTACTAGCAAAACCTGGAAAGTTCCAGCAGAATAACCAAGTGCCAGGTCACCAGATCCATTCTGCACCTGGAATTTTTAATATTAATATCATGCCCTAAGGTGAAGAGCCACCTAGAGAAAGAGAGATTTCTTTTTCCCTGAGAAAAGCTATTTACATAGTGTCTGTCTTGTTTGATTCTAACCACTTCCAGAAGTCCCATGCAATGTTCTTCTGAAAACACTCCTTTGTCCTATTTCATTAGTGTTCCTGTGTAGACAGTATAACTGTAAGTCCTCTGGTTCTGCCAAGTGCTTGCCAGATGGAAGCTATCGACTCTCCTGCATTGCCTCCAGGTTTCTGGCCTTGCTTGGGATGAGGCTGTAGGATGACCTGTGACATATGAGGAAGTTTCAGGTCTTTTTAGGGAATCATTGAATCACAGAATCATGAAGGTTGGAAAAGACCTCAAGGATCATCAAGTCCAACCATCAACCCAACACCACCCCACCCACTAACCCATGTCCCCAAGCACCACATCTCCACGTTTCTTGACCCCCTCCAGGGATGGTGACGCCACCACTGCCCTGGGCAGCCTGTTCCAATGCCTCATCACTCTTGCAGTGAATAAATTTTTTTCTAATATCCAGCCTGAACCTCCCCTGGTGCAACTTGAGGCTGTTTCCAAGTTACTGTCTGCAGAAGGTGGAAAGTGTGTTGTGGGGAGGGCAGTTGAGTGGCATCATGAATTCATTCTGTTTCCTGGGAGACACTGAGAAACCTGAGGTATAAATTTTGGAAGAGCTGAATAGAGTGCCAGCTGTAGCTGGCATCAGCTGAAGGTATATTTAGACACCAAAATTGCTGTATAATGCATGCTATTCTGAGAAATCATGTTCTAGACATTGGATGTTGAGCACCAAAAATTACTCCATGTGCCTTGACATTTCAGCCTTAATCTCCGTGTTCCAATTTCCCGTTTGCTAGGAGAGTGGAAATGTTATAAATCTGTAAATTGTTGTTCTGCTTGATGACGAGTGTTTTGCAAAAGCCCTTGAGTAAATGCTGTCTTGTGGAAAGAATTTCAGTGATATTTAGCTTAAAAATAATAATAATAAAAAAGACTTTCTGCATGCAATTTGGTTTTTTTTTCCTTAATCTAGGTTATTCCACATCCCATTAATAAATATTCCACTCCTGTGTACTCAGTGAGAGAGGGTCCTACAGAAATCTTTTGCTTTGTTGTATAGATAAAAAACTCTTTCCTAGTATATTTACAAAAAGGAAAACAACTGAGGTTATTCAGGTGGCTGTATTGATGCTGCCAAGTTTAATAAATGCTTGATTTTGCATCTTTATTCTTTAATCTGGCTTTTTTAGTCTTTGAATGGGAAGTATAACTTCTCGTCCTGCTTTTTAAAATGAGGTAGCTCATTGGAGAGCACACCTGGACTACTGAGCAGCATGGAACTTTGCTCCTCAGTCTTCATCTCTCTTTTCTCCAGGAGATGGGTAGACATGATGATCTGTGGTCCCTCTTTTACATGTTGGTGGAGTTTGCAGTTGGTCAGCTTCCATGGCGAAAGATCAAAGATAAGGTAGGAAGCCTAGTGTCTACACTACATTTTTATTATTACGACTCATGTTGTTCTTCCTGCAGCTTTTCTTACTGCAAGATGCTAACCTGCTTTTATGTGTTCTGATGGCCAGTGTGGAACTTGCCTTATTTGGAGTGGCTGGACGTTTTCTTACGCACGTTGTTAATAATATTTGATCAAGTGACTGTGACTTTGTTCTTGCAAAGCAAGCAGCAAAAGTGGAAAGGCTGAGCGGTCCTTCTGAGAAATAATCAGAGCCTTCAGCAAAGCAGGAGTGTAACATTTTGCCATGCCAAACAAGCCAAATGGGAATTGCAAATGGAAAGTTGAACAGAATACAGCCAACTGTTCATGTTGTCTTGGAAATACTTTGTGATAGAGAATAAAATCCCTGGAAAGAAATAGGTCATCTGTGCAGAAAGCTTTGCTAAAGGGACAGCTGCCGAAGAGTGTTTGTGACTCAGGGTTCCCCTTTGACTTTTGCCTGCAGAGATCAACCTTGCTTTGCTAGGGACACCAAACAGGAGAAGGGTGTAGACACAGTGCTGGGTCTAAGGAGAGGCTGTGTTCCAGGAAAGACTAGATGGCATTCCAGGAATTATAAGACTGTGAAGCCATAGAAGAGGTTCTTAGCTCTGAGATATCTTCTTTTTTTTTCCAGGAGCAGGTTGGCATGATAAAAGAAAAGTATGAACACCGAATGCTGCTAAAACATATGCCTTCAGAGTTCCACCTTTTTCTGGATCACATTGCAAGCCTAGACTACTTCACCAAGCCAGACTATCAGGTAGGGGCCTTTCTTTGTTACCAGTCTGGTACATGGCACTCTGGATCGGCATTTGGGTTTTCTAACATCTCCATGTGTGTGTCCATATCTGGCTGAGGAATACCTCTTCTAGGATCAGAAGAAAAAGGTAGGAGGGTGTTCAGCAAGCTCTCTCCAACAGTGCTTTTGTATTTTAGCCATGTACGGGTTGCAACCACAACTTTTTAAAAAAGAAAAAAAAAAAAGGCAAATACTTCCTGGAGTGGAGAAATAACATTTGCTACTAAGATGGAGAGCTGTAGAGGGATGGAGGTGGACTGAGGCAGCTAGATTTGTTTCGCCTGGAGAAGAAAAGTCAAAGAGGGGATCTCATTGCTGTCTTCCACTGCCTCAAGGACGGTTGTGGGGAGAATAGAGGCAGACTTTTCTCAGAGGCAGGAAGGTAAGTTGTGAGTAGATCTAAGGGAAAAAAATCAGAACGAGGGTTCTTCAGTATGGAACAGGTACCTAGAGAAGCTGTAGAATTTTCATCCTTGGGGATTTCCAAAAGTCGACTGGATGAGGAACCTGAGTTGACTTTGTAGTTAGTCCTGGTTTGAGCAGATGGTTGGATGAGCCATCTCCAAAGCTCCTTTTGAACCTACAGCCTCTTATATTCTATTCCAGTTGAAAATAATTGTGTCCTAATGGTACTGAAAAGCCATCCTTGAGATGGAAATGGACGGAGATGTTTCCAGTCAATTTTAGTGCAGCAAAATATTCCAGACAGCAAATTCCCCAAATATCTCAGCTCCAGAGATGTCTTTGTATTGATGTATTTGGATTTATTACTGTGATAAATTTAAAAGTATATCAGATGGCATCTGAATTTGTCAGCAGTACCAGAGCCTCAGGGAAACTGGGGAAGTATGTCTACTAACATATAAAGTCATGGTTTATTTAAAAATTGGAATGGCAAGGATACAAATGAGGAAACATAATAAAACTTACACGAATATGATTTGAAGTGACAGTTCACCATTTCCCATCTTATCTCTTTAATACATTTCAATTTAAGATGTATGCTAGTCACCAGGTGGGGATTATGACTCTGAATGCTGTCCTCGAGCTGGACAGGTTTGGTGTATCATGTAACTACCCAGCTCTAGCTGACCTCCGAGTTCTCCTTCTGAGAGAAACTATGATGAAAGGGCAGGTTCATGGTGTAGGGAAAAAGGTTTGGCTGGCCTGCTAGCATGTTTCAAACAGTGTTGTCTGGGAGAAGATTATAAAAGAATGAGCATTCAGTGACATTCCCCCAGAAAACTTTCAGAGGTCAAGGATTAAGGATCCTTGGGGCTCAAGAATCTCCTAAACCAAAAATGTCTCTATTATTTTTTAGCCCTCAATGAATTTGTCTTCCCTGAACTTGTCCAATCTCCTGAGTTCAGGCAAACCTTCAGCAACCACCAGGTGACAGGGAGGCACCACAGCTTAAGTGCTTGCTGTGAGAAGAACTACTTTATTCTCTTTGTTTTAAACTTGCCACCCGTGAGCCTTATTTAATGCCCCTTACATCTCGGACATAACTCTGAATGCTGGTCCTTAGCCCCTTTCACTTCCCAGCCACACAGAATCTTACACACCTCCCTGGTGTTGCTCTTCTTCGGTCTTCGGTCTTCTTCGGTCTTTTACCCAGACTGAAGGATCCTAGTCTACTTGTTTTTTGCCCAGAAGGAAACCTTTCCACATCTTTGGTTTGCATCCTCCTCTGAACTTTGTCCAGTTGGACCTGTGTGAGGTGGGGACCTGCACGTTAAAGATGGGTGTAGCCCATGGAGTGAGAAACTGCAGTTGCAACGTTCTATTCCATTCCTAAGACTTTCTAATATTCTATCTGTTTTATCCAGTGGCAATGCAGTTCAAATTGCTCCCATTTCCAGGTTCCAAGTAGAGCTTTGGCTTCTTTTGCAGTAGCATGAAGTTTTGGTAAAATCCTCCCTCCCACCTCCATCATTTTGAAGTGGAGAATGATGCATCAACGCTGCATGTGAGCATACGATAACAAGATCATTCTGACTGCTCCATCCTCCCTCACTGTCTGAATTCTGGTGTATTTTCTCTCTGACTTCTCCTGATGTATGTCTTCTGACTTTGCAGGATGCTGGATATCATAGGATATTTCTGGCTTTCGAAAGAGGCCAGACGTGAATATAAGAAGAGCTGTACTGGGTCAGCCCCTCCTTTCTTGCTCCTGTGTAAATGGGGACAGACAATAGGGGACTGGCCACTGCTGCTGTCCTCCTTCCTCCAAATGGTCCATGCCCTGAAGTTTGCAATCTTCTTCAGCTCTGCCACCATCAGCATCTGGGATTGTCCATCTAAGCAGATGGTCTAGTGTGAAGGATGGGAAAGGGAGAGGGAGCTATACACCTATAGCTCTCACCAACGTTGTGCAGCTCACCTTAACTGTTGCATGAAGGAAAAAGCAACTGCATCTGCTGTCTTCAGACTTGGTTTATCACTGCCACAGGAAGAACATTTTAGAGGTGGAAGACAATGCAGATACTTCATCTCAGTGACCCTATGACTTCCCCATCCTTCCTTCTCCTTATTGTTGTTTGAAAAAAGAAAAAACAACAAACCAAAAAAAGTCTTCTCCCACCACTCAGAGCCGTATTTCTGTCTCTCCACCCACCCCATAGCCTGGCTTATGGCTTTTTCTGTCTTTGTGTGAATTCTCTCCTCTCTGTCTCATAGTTTTGCAATTCTCCTGCTCACTCCCTTGCCCCCATGTGACTATTTTTTATTTTTTACACTTGTTAGCTGCATTGATTATCAATTAATAACACTACTGTCTTTTCGCCTACCAGCTCTGACTGGGAAGATCATAATCCTCCTTAACACATGACAATAACATTGCCAACACTCAGGACTACAGCTGACGCTCTGCAGCAACCAAGTAGTCACCTGCCTTGGGGGGAAAAGGGGATTACTCCATCATGTGTCTGCAGCAAGTTCATTCTTCCTTAGCCAGTGATCTTAACTGGGCCCAGAAGCTGATGGGATGGTGAGCCTGTTCTTCCTGGACCTACTCTCCATGGTGATGAAGGTTGCCAAGATCATACCTGGTCACAGACTGTGGCTCTACATCCATGGGAAGTGTCTAGTTCTAAACTACTGGCATCTATGCCCCAAGACCAAGCCATCGGAAAGTGTTTGTCAGTAGTCATCTGCCTTCCCTTGCCGTTTTAGATCCTCTTAAGCACACTTCATGCTGAGTGGCAATTTTATCACAGTTCTGGGCCCCTGAGATCATGTCAGAAGAGAGAGACACCAGGCTGTAACTGAAGATGAGGTGTGACTGGAGACCACCACTCTCTGGTGGGTAGGTGGCACAATCTTTGCCTAGGTATAGGGGAAGAAAGTGGTGGTAGAAGAGAGTTGAGCTGTCACGTGATGGACTGTACTTACACCTTGTGTTTTTGCACTTCTTGGGCTCATGGCCTCTGACATCAGGCCTGTCCCTTGAATCATAGAATCATAGAATCATAGAATGGTTTGGGTTGGAAGGGACCTTAAAGATCATCAAGTTCCAACCCCCCTGCCATAGGCAGGGACACCTCCCACTAGCCCAGGTTGCTCAAAGCCTCATCCAACCTGGCCTTGAACACCACCAGGGATGGGGCATCCATAACCTCCCTGGGTAACCTGTTCCAGTGTTTCACCACGCTCATAGTGAAAAAATTCTTCCTAATGTCTAGTCTAAATTTATTCTCTTTTAGCTTATACCCATTACCCCTTGTTCTCCCACTGCACTCCCTGATAAAGAGTGCCTCCCCATCTCTCCTGTAGTGAATGGAATCAGTGTTGGTTCATGGTTAGGATCAAACTTTTAGCACTTTCACAGCAGGAGGATATGGGATATGGGCATTGGAGCAACATTTTTGGGTTTTCAGACTCATTTGACAACAAGAGAGACATGCCTTTTCCCCAGGATAGTGAAGGCAGGATGTGAGAAAGGTGCATGAAAGTCGCGTGCTGGGTCCAACTGGTAGAGGGATAGTTTCAGGTATGGTTGGGGAGATGATAAGCTTCTCTCCCCAAAGATCCATCTTTTTGCAATGAGTATCAGAAATGGGAAAAAAAAACTATAACATTGTTCATGTTCATTGCACATGCTTGGTAATCACTTCCCTTGGTTTTGTGTTCTGTCCAGACACCAAAAGGCTAGGTCTGTTACTGCCAAGAAAATACAGCAAGTCAGCCTCTATCAACCCTGAGGTCCATGGTATACAAACTAAAAAATTCCTAAAGGAGTGATGTGTACAGGTATAGCTAGGGTGGGCATTATATTCTTGCTGAAGAGGGATGCTGGGCTCATGAAATAACTGCTTTTGGAAAGCATGGCCGGGGACATGAAAGAATAGACAGGGACTGGGAAGAGGCAGCATGGATTTATGCGGGACAGAGCATACCCAACCAGCCTTGTGTGAGGAGCTGACTTCTGTGGGTGCAGAGAGCCCAGTGAATGTTACACAGTCTCTCAGAATGTCTTCATAGCCAGATTGGAAAGAGATGGTTTGAATAAGTGGACCACAAGGTCGGTGGCAGATTGCCTGGATTGCTGGGTGTCCGGGGGCTGGGATCAGCAATGCGGAGTTTGGTTGGTGGCGAGCCACTAGTGTCACCTCTCAGGGAACAGTACTAGGGCTAATAGTGTTTAGTGTCTTCATTAACAACGTGGCTGATGGGACAGGGGGGACAGAGCACACTCTCAGCCACTTCACAGAAGATACCAATTTGGGAGAAGCAGCTGATATGCTGAAGGGTAGGACTAGTACTCGGAGAGACTGTGACAGGCTTACGGGAACCTCACGAGGTTCAGCAAAGGCACGTACAAAGTTCTGCACTTGGGATGGAATAAACTTGTGGAACAGTCCAGGCTGGGGATTGCTAACTGGCTGGGGAGGTGCTCTGCTTCTGCAGACCTGGATGTCTTAGTGGTGACCGTGAAACAGTCGTGTGTCCTTGTGGCACAGCAAGCTATCCGCGCGTTGTGCTGTGTTAGGAAGAGCATAGCCAGCAGCGAACGGGATGTGATTATTCCCTTCTGTTAGGCACTCGTTAAATCACATCGGGAAGCTGTGTCCAGTACAAGACATGCAAACTGGAGCGAGCCCAGTGGAAGGCCACCAAGATGACTGGAGCTGGAGCACACGCCATAAGGGGAGAGGCTGAGAGAAGGGGGTTTCTTTGACCTGAAGAAGGGAAGGATCCAAGGGGATCCTGGTTTTGCCTTCTGCTAGCTAGAGGGAAGACTGAGCCAGACTCTGCCAAGGTGCATGGTGAAAAGAAGAGATGCGATTGACACAATCCACAGCAAGGGGATTTGCAGTTAGCTATACAGGCAAAAGTTACCACCGGGAGGATGTCAAACAGTAGTGGGATCTTCATCCTTGGAGACAGTCGGAACATAACTTGAGAGGGCATTGAGCAAGCTGATCTGACTCTGAAACTGGATCTGACTTGAAGATAGGCTCTGCTTTGAGTTGGGGATGGACAAGGTGATCACCTGAGTTCCCTTCCAACTTCAAGACCCTTCGAGCTCCAGTCCTCTGCATCTGTAGCACCTCTTGCCAAGGCTCTTGCTGTGCTCCACATCTTGTGTAACGGAGGGATCTCTTGTCATCTTCTTCCGGGCTCTGCCAAGTGAGCTGTTCTCGGGCCCAGCAGAAGGAAACTCTGTGGGAGGTTTGCAGGGACTGTGGAAACTCTTCTGATACTGAGTCATATGTGGCTCGACTGAAAGCTGCAAATAGGCGTTCTACTGCAGTTTAGTGGAAGGCAGTAGGAAATGGCAGGTTCTTCTGGCCTTCTGAGCATGCTGATAAACAGACTGGATTATAAATGCAAACAGATAGAGGGTTCGTGGTAATTTTTATTTATAACTTAGTCCTAATTCTACGCACTATTCTTAGTGCTAATTCTGTTATATAATTCTTATGTAATTCTATGTATTTGTCACCATATTCTCTCTCTGTGTAGACTTGAGGCTGAATCCTCTCAATTCTGCATTATTTAGCTGAATAATTGATGCAGCAGCTGTGTTGGCCTACAGCATCCAGTTTCTCTTTGACAGCAGAACATCCCATTTCCCTGGGTAACACATGGATGCACTGCGCACTGTTGCCAGTAGTTTCGGTCTCTCCTAAAGAATATCTGTTCTTAGAAAGCAACAAGCGTAAACTATGTCACCGTGAGCATTTGTACCTGCCATCTTATAAAGAAAAATTGTACCATCCCTTTTGCAGTTTTATTTTCTTCCAGAGCCAAATGTGACTGGCCACATTGAGCCCTATGTTGTGTTCTCCTGTTGTGTTCGTGTCTTCCGGCAGCCCTTGAACTCTACATATCAAATGTGCTGTTCTGCATATACATAATCTACAGAACAGCAGAGCTGAAGTTAAGGCTTTAGAGTTAAGGCTTTAAAGTAACAAGCCAACTGCAAGATTTCATCAAATCCAGTGTCAAAAAGTTGCACGCGCTTCTTCTGTAGATTTAAAGAAATTTCAGTTACCAAGTCAAAACCAGCCTGAGAAACAACTGATGAGATTCTGCAACATTAGCTTTTTTTTTTTTTTGCTACCCTTCATAGGCAAGATGTAGATTACAAGCTGCACTTGATCCTTACGCTCATCGTTCAGGTTTTTTGTGAGAGCCACCCTGAGCTACTTAACATAAATTGTTTTTGTTAATTTATTCCAGCTAATCATGTCCGTGTTTGAGAACAGCATGAAAGAAAGAGGCATCACTGAAAATGAAGCCTTTGACTGGGAGAAGGCTGGTACAGATATCTTGTTGTCCACTAGCACCTCTACTCCACCGCAGCAAAACACCAGGCAAACAGCAGCCATGTTTGGGTGAGTATCACAATTGCGCCTGTCACACTACGGACATCCTCAATAACAAGCTTAGTTACAAGTTCATTTTTTTAAAGATTTCGAGGCCGTTATGGTCCTGGGAAGTTGGAGCTGCATGGCAGCTGCCACTTGATTTGACTTAATATATATTAACATTTATCTGTGATGGTAGAACCCAGTTGCAGACCCTTGCTGTGCTGAAAACACATTTTCTACTGGGGATGAGTGTGTGGATTGGAGTCACATTAAGAGATGTCTGGAGACCTTTGGCCAGGATTGGTGGAGCCCATATACCTCTATGTTTTCCATATTATATGGCACACATGGCTGGAGCTTCTGTGCGAGCACCCGCTGTGGAGCCTTGATGTGGGGTGGGTTTGTGATTAATAATGAGCTGAACACAGCAGAGTGCATGCACTGGTCATGCCTCGAACACATCTCCTTGACCTTTCCAATTTGTTGGAAGAGCAACTGATGTCATCTGTCTGGACTTGTGCAAAGCCTTTGACACTGTCCCACATGACATCCTTGTCTCTAAATTGGAGAGACATGGATTTGACAGAAGGACCACTCACTGGATAAGGAATTGGCTGAATGGCCACACTCAGAGAGTTGTGGTCAATGGCTCAATGTCCAAGTGGAGACCAGTGACAAGTGGTGTTCCACAGGGGTCGGTACTGGGACCAGTGTTGTTTAACATCTTTGTTGGTGACATGGACAGTGGGAAGGAGTGCACCCTCAGCAGGTTTGCCGATGACACCAAGCTGTGTGGTGTGGTGGACACGCTGGAGGGAAGGGATGCCATCCAGAGGGACCTGGACAGGCTGGAGAGGTGGCACTGTGCCAACCTCATGAAGTTCAACAAGGCCAAGTGCAAGGTCCTGCACGTGGGTTGGGGCAATCCCAAGCACAAATACAGGCTGGGAGGGGAACGGATGACAGCAGCTCTGAGGAGAAGGACTTGGGGGCGTTGGTTGATGAGAAGCTGAACATGAGCTGGCAGTGTGCGCTGGCAGCCCAGAAACCACCCGTGTCCTGGGCTGCACCAAAAGAAGGATTAGCAGCAGGTCAAAGGAGGTGATTGTCCCCCTCTGCTCCACTTTGGTGAGACCACACCTGCAGTGCTGCATCCAGCTCTGGGGTCCTCAGCACAGGACAGACACAGAGCTGCTGGAGCGGGGCCAGAGGAGCCACGGAGATGGTCCGAGGCTGGAGCACTTCCCCAATGAGGACAGGCTGAGAGAGTTGGAGGTGTGCAGCCTGGAGAAGAGAAGGCTCCGGGGAGACCTTCCAGTGCTGAAAGGGGGCTACAGGAGAGATGGGGAGGGACTCTTTAAGGGAGGGTAGAGACAGGATGAGGAGTAACAGCTTTAAGCTGAAAGAGGGAAGATTTAGATGAGAAATTAGAAGGAAGTTTTTTCCTGTGCAGGTGGTGAGGCAGTGGCCCAGGCTGCCCAGAGAAGCTGTGGATGCCCCATCCCTGGAGGGGTTCAAGGCCAGGCTGGATGAGGCTTTGAGCAACCTGGGCTAGTGGGAGGGGTCCCTGCCCATGGCAGGGGGGTTGGAACTCGATGATCTTTAAGGTCCTTTCCAACCCAAACCATCCTGTGATTCCGTGATTCTATGAGTCTATGTGCTGGTGCAAAGGTACATAGAGCTGGGTTCTCAGAGGTGGAAATGAGTCCAAACAAAAGTCAAAAAGGCTTAATTCACTGGTCTGTCTTGGTGCTTTTGAGGGGGCTGACATTAAGGGATAACAATAATCCTTCATAATATTATAGAAGATAAAAACTGTAAGGCCTGTTAAGCCTCATTTGCTCATGCAAAGAGGGGAAGTTCCTTCTGAGCTAGATATTGTGTAATGAGCACTTCTGAAAAAGGCTGCACCCTGCATATCAAGGCTCCCAAGATGCTTTCACTGATCCATCCCACTGTCTTTGTGACTACGAGTTCTGGGGAATCCTGTTCTGTTTCAGGTTGTCATACCTGGGATAATGCTGGGCTGCCTGTTTTTTAAACCTGGTAAACCCTAAAAGCTGCTAAGGAGCTTCTGTGGGATGGTGTGATAGGCCTCCTTCTTTAATTTTTCCTTTCTTCTTCTTGTCTTTTCCATAGGGTNTTTTTCCTGTGCAGGTGGTGAGGCAGTGGCCCAGGCTGCCCAGAGAAGCTGTGGATGCCCCATCCCTGGAGGGGTTCAAGGCCAGGCTGGATGAGGCTTTGAGCAACCTGGGCTAGTGGGAGGGGTCCCTGCCCATGGCAGGGGGGTTGGAACTCGATGATCTTTAAGGTCCTTTCCAACCCAAACCATCCTGTGATTCCGTGATTCTATGAGTCTATGTGCTGGTGCAAAGGTACATAGAGCTGGGTTCTCAGAGGTGGAAATGAGTCCAAACAAAAGTAAAAAGGCTTAATTCACTGGTCTGTCTTGGTGCTTTTGAGGGGGCTGACATTAAGGGATAACAATAATCCTTCATAATATTATAGAAGATAAAAACTGTAAGGCCTGTTAAGCCTCATTTGCTCATGCAAAGAGGGGAAGTTCCTTCTGAGCTAGATATTGTGTAATGAGCACTTCTGAAAAAGGCTGCACCCTGCATATCAAGGCTCCCAAGATGCTTTCACTGATCCATCCCACTGTCTTTGTGACTACGAGTTCTGGGGAATCCTCCTGTTCTGTTTCAGGTTGTCATACCTGGGATAATGCTGGGCTGCCTGTTTTTTAAACCTGGTAAACCCTAAAAGCTGCTAAGGAGCTTCTGTGGGATGGTGTGATAGGCCTCCTTCTTTAATTTTTCCTTTCTTCTTCTTGTCTTTTCCATAGGGTGGTTAATGTCACGCCGGTACCTGGGGACTTGCTTCGTGAGAACACTGAGGATGTCCTACAGGGTGAACATCTGAGTGATCAAGAGAATGCTCCTCCCATCCTGTCAGGCCGGCCTGTGGAAGGTCTTGGTCAGGCTCCAAACACTGCTTTCAATGAGGCTGAGGTCTGGGAAGAGACAGATGTGAATCGCAACAAACTCAGGATCAGCATCAGCAAAGTAAAGAACATTTCTTTGTCTCCTGTGGCTGTTGGACTTAGGGAAATGTGTTCATAGCCTGATAGAAGCTGCCTGGATCCACTGATGCAGCCCAAAGAGCACAGTGGAGTTTCCCTGTGGAAAGGGGAGATTATGAACGATTTTTTCACAGAGTAAAAGCCATTGGGATTAATTAGGATCTTTATGCAAATGGCATTTTAGGGGCCAATAATGCCAGAGTGAATCTTTAGTACAATCGTTATCTATACTTCTTGATACTTCAAGCAATGGAATTCTAGCACTTGCGTAGCTGATACAATATTAGAAATGTCCCAGGTTGGGAAATTATAAACCAAAATTGTATTGTGTCCTAACCTCTTGGGTAAATAAATTTCATCAGAGATGTTTTCATAAGCCACATTTTTCTACACCTTGAATCATCACTAATTTTTCTCTTCCAGTTTTAACTGTCTTTTCTAAAGGTATGAGAGTCTGTAAAGAGCATCTAATGATGGTTTCACCCCTGTGAAAAGCTAGAGTGTCACTTAATATTCTCATATTTCTGCATTCCAAGATCGTATTAGACTTTTTAGATTGAATAAAGTGCATAAACTGACTTCAGTTGTTTTTTTCTCATAATCCCTAAGATGTTTCTCAGTCCTCTCTTGTAAACGTTACCTAATTTCTTGGAGGCATCCCCATGGAATGAAGATTCCATAGTGAATGTTAAGTATGAGAAGCTACTGGTTAGTTTATGAGATCAACTTTACATATTGTAAGTAAATTAGTATTTGTTGTGTTGATCTCAATTCTTATTTTAAAATCAGAATGTCACACGGCAGGACATCAGATACATACGGAATCTGTTAGCAGAGAAACCTGCATTAGACAGACTTAAAATATTATCAGGGCATACTGGATTCACTTCACATGCCTGTCTTCAGTGGACGTTTGTGGACTAGTGCCTTAAATCTACTCGTCTTCTGGGTCTGACCAGAATTCACTTCAGTCTCTACTGGCACCAAGTTGGTCCTTCTCTCAGCCCTGTAGATATCTCCCCTATCGTTAGCCTTGCTAGGAAATATTATTCATGGACAAGAAATAATCTCATCTACCTTGCTTCACATTCTCCAGTGCAAATAACTTGGATCAATGTGTTGATGTCTATGGAGCATCACCAGCAACATGGAGCATCACCAGCAGCATTGCCCAATACCAAGGAAATTAGAAAAGCCTGGTAGAGTGGGACAGTTCTGTTGCCACAACATTAAAAAAAAAAAAAAAAGAGTATTACAGAAAAATCCTGGTAACTCATATGTGTTTTTCTGTTCCTTTGAACCAGCAGGTGCCTTGATGCTGTTCAGTCAGGCTGAGATGTGCACAGAGGAGTCCTAAACGCCCTTTCCGCGTACTAGTTGTATGTCATGTCTTAGGTACCCAGCGCTGGCTTTCACAAGCCCTGTCCTAACAGCAGCTAGAGGCAGGAGAAGTTTCTGCAAGATTCACAGCATGGCCAGGTGACTCTCCTGCCAAGGGATGTGCTATTTCTTCCAGGCAAAGGAGCTCAGGGAGTTAGTGAGCAGTGAGCACCCGGTTCAGGCAAGCTCTGTAGCTACACTGCAGTCTGTGAAATAGAGCCCGGGGCATCACACTCTCCAAAGCTAACAAAGTCTATGCTTTCTTCCCAAGGGCTGTTATCTTTTGTCTGACTCTTGCCTGTCCTTTCGCTCTGCAAGGCTTATTATCTTTAGTCTGATTGTTCTCTGAGAGAGAACCACTTTTTATTTAAGTCTCAGACACAACATGGAGAAAAAAAGGAGGCTGCAGTTTCGATACGTAAAGGGCACAGCTTCACCTCTGCTTGTAATCTCAGACCAGTGAGGGCAGGTGGTGTATAAAACACCCTTCTGCTATTCACAGCTTCACCGTCCTTCATCTTCGGATCTTGCAGCACTAGAAGTAACTCTACCTCTCGCTGTCTTGCTCTTTGTATTTAGGTAACGAGTAGGTCTCGCCGTGTTTTTTCTCTGCAGTACCTCTCTAAGGTCATCCTCATTTCTCTGTTCACACAGTTCACATCTCCTTCTGTCCCACTTCTCCCATTTCTCTGCGGAGGACAGTTGCCTTGCTTACTGCCACTGACCTTTCTAAATCCTCTGTCTGGTTCTCCCTACTCCACTGGATCAAAGTTCTCCTTCTGTGTTTTGTCAGAAACCTCTTCCTTCTCTCCCACACCGTCCCCAGTTCTCTGCTCTTGGATCTTACCTGTTACCCTACAGTTACAGAAGCACTTTGCTCCTTCCACAAGCACATCGGACCTTCTTCTGTCACTACCCTTCTCCTGGCCTGAATGGGTTACAGATTAAATCATTATCATCTAGTCTGCTTTTCCTGTAATGCCTGAAAGTTCTTCTCCGCTCCGCCTAGCTGCAAAGGGTCCTTAGTTACGCATCCCAAACCTCTCCTGGATGGTTTACATCTGCAAATGTATGGACACTGACTGGCTTCACCTACTTTTGCTCCTTTGTCAGCTGCTAAATTAAAAAAAAAATTCACTTAAGGCCATATGAAAACAGAAAATACGTACTAGTAGAGTATGAACACTCAATGCTCACAAGCGTCCACGAGCATGTTCAGGTTCCTGCATGACCTTGGGTCTGTGGAAAGCTCTTACAGAAGTTGTGGTTGAGTATATGTCCTGAAAGACTTTGTTTAGAGGACTGAGATTTAAAAAAAACAAACCCCCCAGAAAACCCAAACCACCCTGGGAATTAGGAGATGGCTTAGTAATATCAAGTTCATCAGAAGTAAACGTACATACGTTGCAATATAATGTGTGGACCCTGCACAGATGAATATTGACAAACAAGGGCTCTTAGGTGTCTTGGGTAAGCAGTTAGGGTTTGTGTATGCAGTAGGTTACCCGCGATAACTCCTTTGGATCAACTATTCAGGGTAAAGGAAATGCAAAGGCCACCTTGTAAAGATGTTTAAATATTTGAGTTTATTTAAGACTAGATAACTGCCAGGGCATATGGGTCCTCACATTCCTTCAAACATTGCTTGTGTAGATTGTGAAAAAGCAGCTGAAACTGTCTCCTGGAAGAACGCACAGAGTAACGGTGAAGGCTAGATAATCAACGGCTGGTCAGATTTTGAGGTTCTCTGTGTTTACCCCTTACAGACTCAGTGCATGGTGGAAGAGGAGCAGAGAAATGGCGTCTGCCCCAGTTCCCCTGTCCGAGTGCCTCCGGAGTCCCCCACCGCACAAGTGCGCTCCCTCAGATACCGCCGTGTGAACAGCCCAGAGTCGGAACGCCTCTCCACCGCTGACGGCAAAGCAGATCTCCATGAAAGAAGGTTTGCTCACCCCTCCATAGCCTCCCGCTGCTTTTAGCTGTTTCTTGAGGGTTGACAGTTGAGACCAACCCAACCATTAGATCAGCAGGCACTGGAAGTTCATTTCTGGGTGGACGTATGCGTGGACTTTATGGTGTCTCTGGCGAGACACTCGTGTCCGTTCATAAGGAGAGTTCGAGGGAATGATTCTCATCCTCTTCCTGGATGGGATGTTCCAGTGGTGAGGCAGTGGCCCAGGTTGCCCAGAGAAGCTGTGGATGCCCCATCCCTGGAGGGGTTCAAGGCCAGGCTGGATGGGGCCCTGGGCATCCTGCTCTAAGGTTGGCAACGCTGCCCATGGTAGGGGGTTGGAACTAGATGATCTTTAAGGTCCTTTCCAACCCCAGCCATTCTCTGATTGTATGGAAGGAGGGACATTTGTCAGAGAAGGCAAAGCATCAGGTCAGAGATAACGTAAAGAGTCACAAACCTTTTGGCTGGCCTGAGGTGGGAGGGAAGAATGGATTTCCTTAGGATCCATATAGGGATGCATGTATTCTGGGAGCTAGCTGGCAGATCCTGATCTTGAAGGTTTCATTATTTCATTATTTCATTATTTTTCATGAATAGTAATAACAGTGTTCATTTTTCAGCATACAGCATTGCACCGGTTTGCACGTGAACAGTACATACTGATTTTGAGGGTGACAGCAATGCCTTCTCTCAGATCCACACCAACGAAATAAACAAAAAAAACCCAAGAATAATATAGAAATAACAAAAAGAAGCTTTTTACAAGGAGATGGTAGCTGGAAATGAAGGAGGATGAAAAAGAACTAGAGAGAGGATGAGCCCCTAGCATTACCCCCAGTTCGTTACGTCCTGTCTCATTCTGGGTGGCTGGGTGAAGCCGTAACGCTTCTCTGTAATTCAGGAAAGATTGCTTTTGTTGCTATTAATAATTTAGGGTTTGGATAACAAATCTTGGGTCTTGCTACCTCTTCTTTTTCTTGCTCAGAAGAAAGGCTTTTTAAAATAGGAGGAGAAAAAAGCCATTTGTAACAGTCCTGTGTATTCAGTGAATGCTTTTAACTCCATCCTTTATTTCTCCCATTCTTCCTTGCCTGCTCAGCATCATGCTAACTTAATATAGAAAATGTGCATCATCCCAAACGCATCTCTTTCTCCTGCCTCCTTCCCTCATCTCAGATCTTTTTTTCTTTTCAAGAATCTTTCAGGATTCTTTTTTCAAGATCTTCCAAGTAGCCTGCACCAAGTATGGTGCAAACACAATCACACTCTGCCACACAGCCTTCTCTTTATTCTGGTTTTGTCTTTTCACAGTACTGAGCTCACTCCCAGCACTGGGAAATTCTTCTGGCTTTCTGGAGTCAAGTCTTCCACTCCACACTCCTAAGAGTCTCCTCTCTGCTGGGGAATCGATAAAGACAATGGCTAAATCCAGAGTTTCTTTTTATTTTTTATAGCAACAGCTTTTTAAAATCCACTTCTGAACACACACAGTATCGGCCATTTTTCATCCTTACTTTGCATACTTAGTGCTCCCTATTCACGATAATAACATATTAAGACTTTAACAAATACATCCTCACTTCTTTCAGATCCATCAGATGGCTTTTGCTGTGATCTTTTTGTTCACAACTTTATTTACGTCAGCCTCTGGTTCACCCCCTTTGCTAATTCCCCTTTCTTCATCAAACATTTTTCATTTTTGCTTATAATTCTTTCCATTTCAGCTCTGACCTTCTACTGTGTAGAAGATGCTCAGGTTTTGCTCAGCAACCCTCACCCAATGGGCAGCCACTTCGCTGCTTCCCCTCATGCCTTCTCACAAGTAGGAAGGCTTTTCCCTGCATGGTCCTTGTTGAAATCCCTTTGTAAAACACACCGCCGCTGGCTTTTCCTGGGCAGCAGACATTTTGGCTGTGTGCAGCAAGCTGCTAGTGTTTGGGATAGACAGAGAAGCAAAGCAAGCAGCATGGCCAAACAAGAGGCACGGATCATAACGCTGGGGAGCAGAAAGAATTGCCACTGGCTTTTCCAGCTGAGATGCTGCCAGGGCCATCAGGGCACAAGGATCTCCCAGAACCTCTTGGAAAGGTATTTCTGCATGGCTGTAGAAGCTGCTGCTATTTAGATGGCGAGCCACTGAACATTATACTACCCTTGGTAAAAGGATGCTTGCTAGATTTCCTTCCTGCTCCTCCAAAGTGTTTTGGGGTCATCTGTGCACAATGGGATCAAAGATTCTTGCTGTCTTTGAAGAATTCATGGGGCCACCTTAGCGGTCTCAGTGGCCACCACAGAGATAACACAGTGCCGCTGAAGATGCTCTAGGAGCCCAGCAGAGACACTCTTCAGTCAGACAGTAGATTTAGGATTTAGGGGTGTTTTGGGTTTTGTTTTGTTTTGTTTTGTTTTTTCGCAAACCAGTAGAACTTACCAAGGGGAAAGGGCAGATTTATGTTGTTGGGAGAAACTGGTTAACAACCTGGCATCTACAAGAGAGATGCTGCATTGCCTGTCACACTGAAGCACTCCAGGGGGAACACCTTTATGCCATTGTAGGTTCTAAAGAAATATTTTTGCTTAAGCTTTGTGGCGGGTTGGCCCTTGGCTGGGGGCCAAACCACACACACCTGCTCACACAGTCCCTGCCCCCACCCAATAATAGGGGAGAGAAGCCTACCAAGAAATGAGCCAGAAAGACTATACATGTTTTCTCTCAACTCTTACGATCCCTAACTTTAGTTACAAACCTGATTTTTAATGGCTTCATGTTCTGTCTTTAGATCTCGAATGGATTTACCTGGCTCTCCATCACGGCTCGTGTGCTCCTCCCAGCCAGCCCAGATGCTCTCCATTGACACCGGCCAGGCTGACCGGCAGGCAAGTGGCAGGATGGACATGTCTGCTTCGGTGGAACACGAAGCTCTCAGCAACGCTTTCCGCTCAGTGCCGCTCGCGGAGGAGGAGGACTTTGATAGCAAAGAGTGGGTTATCATTGACAAGGAGACAGAGCTGAAGGACTTTCACCCAGGTGCTGAGCCAAGCACCTCTGGAACCACGGATGAGGAGCCTGAGGAACTAAGACCTATCGAAGAGGGTGAAGAGAGAAGACGCTTGGGGGCAGATGCTGCAGTCAGGCCGAAGACGCACGATGGACGAAGTCGGGGTATGCAGCCTGTGACTGAGGAGGACAGTTCCCACAGGCATGAAGGACCTTCTCAAACAGTATCTGACAGTAAACATGAACAGCAGACCGCAAGTCCAGCCCACTCCCCCTTACATTCAGCACCAGCTATCCGACAAAGGAGACGAGAATCTGAACCTACTGGTCCTCAGAGACAGGTAAGATCCCTGGGTCTGTATCTTGGTGCCTAGCATAACATCATCTTAGGAAACCTCAGCTGTGCTGGAGAAGTCTGTGGTTCCAAGCATGGATGCTCTTGCGAAACCCTTTCTGACAGTGCTTGCAAACATTGTGAACACCTTAGAAGTGCTCCCTGTAGCTAGTAATGTTGTCCCCTACTAAGGAAGGACACACTGTTCTCAAGATCTCCCAGCTATTTTGGCACAGGGACAAGAGGAGAGCACGGTTGTGACCATGGGGATCTTTAATCAGTTCTCTTGTCGCTCTCCCACTGTGTTTTGTTAATAACCTCTTTGTAGGACGGAGGTGTCGCTACCAAATCTTCTCCACATAGTTCCTCAGTAGCAACAGCAGTGTATGGTGAGCGAGTGCCCTCTAATCTAATCACACATCAGCACTGGGCAGGTCTGCAGCAATGCAAATCATAAAATAACTCCCTGAAATTAGACTTTCTTCTACAACCTAATGAAAAGCTCAGAGTAATGAGCACGCACATCCTCTCAACCTTACTTCAGTAACTGGCATTGTTGTTACCGGGCGTTTACTTACAGAAATGTTCTTTATCTACTGTGGTTTTTATTCCAGATAGTTGTAGAAAGCTTTTTTTCTTTCGGTTTTGCTTTTTTTTCTGTGGTTCTCTGAAGATATAAAGAAGTTCAGTTTTTAGTGGGAGGTAACTTATTAGATTACCTGGAAAAACATGATACGCTGTTAGGCTGAGAGTTCCTCTGTCATATCTAATCTCCATTCCTCAGACATTCAGAAGGAAGCTGTCCCAGAGTGTTCACTGCAAGAGACAATAAAATTGTTCTCCTGGGGGCTTTTTTGTATTTGTATGTTAATAAAATCTCTCGTGCATGTGGAATCCGTAAGTGCAGCAAAGAGCAGGCAAGTCTCGGGTCATGTAGACAGTGATACCCTCCTATGGCAGGCGTTTGGGCAGTCTCCTTCTGGGAGATGGTAGCTCCATCTCCCGTTCTCTCTTGAGCTTATTCTCTAAGGGAGTGTTCACTGGACTGGAGCATGTTGTACTTGGCACTGGTGAGGCCACACCTTGAATCCTGGGGTCAGTTTTGGGCCCCTCACCACAAGAAGGACATTGAGGGGCTGGAGCAG